>ML106147.1:18476-28629 GCA_003697995.1 Taxidea taxus jeffersonii | reverse complement strand
TTTTAAAAACAAAATAACTGTGTTCTGAAAGTCCAAAAACAGAACTAAAATAAATTCTTGGAAAACCAGGCACTGCCAAAATGAGAGAAGGAAGAAATAGGGACTTTAAATAAATCAACAGATGTTAAAAAAACACAGCAAAGAGCCCTTACCACGAACATCCCTGATTCCCACTTCACAGATGCACCACCAAGGCGGGGTCATCCCAGCCGGGAAGAAACAGAGCCGGGTTTCACACCCAGGTCTGACCCCAAAGCCTGTGGTCCTAACTATGACACTTCTCTCACCCTTGCCCTCCACTGACTCAGACTCGCTGGTAAACCAGGATGGAGAACATTCTAGAACATTCGTAGAATATTCAAGTCCTTCCAATTTAGGTCACCACCTCTGGCCACACTGCCTGCTATCTTGGTGGATCCCTCTGCAAATGGATGCATATTTTGGGGGTTGCATTATTTTCAAGGTCACATTTTATACTCAGTTCTACACAGAACCACACCTCGGGCCCAGAAGAACCCGATGTGAGAAAGTCTGAATGCTGCAGGAGGGCTTCCCCCGGGGACAGGCCCGCAAGTGGAGAAAGCAGCTGGAGAAGGTCTCTGCTTTCCTTATAAGCCTGTCTGTGTATTTTATCGTTTGAACCATGTGCACATATTTGGGAGAAATTTTAAGTTTTACTTTAAAAAACCTGCCATGTTCTCAACCCTGTGCAGAGCACAGTGTTTCTGATCTTCTGTCCTCCAGACCATGGGTGGGTGGGTGGGGGGGGATATTTACAAACATAATATTTGACAAAAGGATTTTCTGTTCATAAAAGATACCCAGAACAGAAAAAACTGGAAAAGTTAATAGAAAAGGGTCACACGGGTGAATTATTCCCAGACCAATCTTTCCTTCCATTTTTGTCTTCTGCATGGGTTTTCATTGTGCTCGCTTGTTTTTGTTTTGTTTTTTAAATATTTCATTTATTTATTTGACAGAGATCACAAGAAGGCGGGGGGGGGGGGGGGAAGGAAGCAGGCTCCCTGCCGAGCAGAGAGCCGGATGCGGGGCTCAATCCCAGGATCCTGAGATCATGACCCAAGCCGAAGGCAGAGGCTCGACCCACTGAGCCACCCAGGCACCCCTCGCTTGTTTTAATATACTTTTAGACCCCATTACACATACAGCGTGGTATTCCCTGTGGTGGGTGTTGCTGGGTGCCGAATCTCTCCTCGCCTTTCCCAGATGTGGTTATTGTTGTCCTTATTATTACCTTCCTTCTCTTCTCCATCACTGTACACTGGGGCTGGGTGAGGGGAGGCAGGCAGACAACCTGTCTTTCCATTTCGAGGCACAAGGAACGAGCCACATTCAGACCTGGAAGGGAACCCGGCAGAGCCCTGCACGATCCTGGATTTTAAGCCCCGGCTGCAGCAAAGGGATGAAACCTTGTGGCTCTCTCCCTGGAAGAAGGCGTGTATGGATTGTATGGATGCCACGTGGCTTAGAGTGGGCTGAGCACACACTGCAGGATGCCTCCCCTGTAGCCATTTTGCTCTTCTCGACTACACCAGGATCCTAATTTCGAGTCAGCGATCTGCCTAGTTTACGAAGGATCATTTCCCAGCCTCCCGGGCAGCGAGGGGTACTCATGTGACAGCTCCTGGACAATGAAGCAGGGGTGGAAATTAGGGGCTCGGGTGGGGTTTCTCTACAGAGCCTACAGGAGGGCTCTGCAGAAGGGAGCGGAGAATGCTGGAGTGTGCCCTCTTTGCCTCTCTCCTGACCCAGTGGGGCCGTGGAGCTAGAAACACAAGAGCCAGTGCTAAGGATGGTTGAGCAGTGGACGGAAGCAGCTGATTCCCTGACGGTTCCCTGGTGGCCCCACTGGGTCCCGAACTGGCCGCAGGCTGCCCAGCTCTGGGCTTCCTGTTGTGCGACCTAGATGAATGCTCTCGGATGAAGTCCCGTAAGTTGCGTTTTTGTTACTTGCAGCTAAACACAATCCTAACTGGTACCAGACACGTTCTCTTGTTTCTTGAAACCCACCAGAAACCCACCGGCACCGACTCAGCCGCATCCCCATGGTTGGCAGTCAGGCTAGCCGCGATGTCTCGGGCCGCTGAAAATACCGGAGCAACGAGTACGATTATGCACACGCTCCAGTGGGCTCCGCCACCTCTACCCCCCGACACAACCTGCAGACCTGTTCCGCACACACCCCATCCCCAGCGCAGCAGCCAAAAATGACCGAGGACAGAACGGCTCAGGCACCACATGAGAGACAACGGGCTCTCCGCCACGTCTTTTCTCCCCTCCGTGACCCGCCCCCCATCTACATTGTGCTCAAAAAGCCATGACCTTCAGCACATCGTGGGTGCTAGTCTACACGGGGAACGGGAAACAACCACACACGAAACAAACGGCGAAGAGCTAAGGGACGTGTTGTCCCCGCGGATGAGCCCTCCTGGGGGTCACCCTGCCAGCCGGGAAGCCCGCCTCTCACCGCGGGGTGCAGAGAATGAACGGATGCAGGAGTGGGAGGCGCGAGGAAGGACTTGTACGTCCTGCACATGGCCTGGGGCCCCTGAACAACATGGTCCTGGATGGGAGGCGGGAACTGGACCCAAGTCTCAGAGACGATGAACCGAACGATTCTGTGTGTTGGGGGGTGAGCTGGGGGGTCGGGGGGAATCTGGGAAGGGCAGGTATTAGCAAAGGTGGCAAAGACTGTGAGATCTTGAAAAGGCATTAGGCTTTTAACGACAATACAGGAAATCTGCTCGGGGGACCACCTGGAACCAAACATCTCCCCATCTAACCTCCAGGTTTCCTGCGCACGCTCGTTATTTCCCAGGTGGTACCCGTGGGCTCCGCGTCTGCACCAAGTGATCCCACGTGTGTGGGGGGCTGCTGAACAGGCAAAGGCAACGTCCGTCTTCCTGGTCCTTAGACGGCGGCGATGAGACCTCCACCCACCGTCCTGCCTGCTGTCAAAGCTTCGTGCCTCTGCACCTCGTGTTCATTTGGGGAATGGGGACCCTAAACATGGCTCATCTCCCAGTGAAGCGGTCTTCGCCATCTTTCAAACACACTGGTTCCCTCCTTGCGCCATTCTGAACGTCTTCAGTTTATAAACCGAGCTCATTTGCTATAGAGCAAGGAGGGCCCCGTGTCCGAGTCACAGAGGTCATCTGTTACCCTCGCGTGCGGAAACCAGGAAACTGGTGAAGTCGTGTGCACGGTGCTGGGCACTGGGTGGGTGGACGTCACGACAGCTACCTTACGGATGAGGAAAGAGAGGTGATGGGGGAGTTTCGTGCTCAGGATCACACAGAAGAAAGAGAAACCCTAAATGCAGGGAGCAAACTCCCTGACTCCAGAGACGTGGAATCGCGGAGAATCGTTGGGCCTTTTTTGGAAGCCCCTCCTCCCACATCCAATCTTTTCCTTCAGAAGGAGCAGCTGGAGCTCTTCTGGCCTCGTGGTGTCCCGAGACACATTCCTTTACTTCTAGGCCCCAGTTCTATACGCGGGCCCGAGGGCCGGAGTCAAGCCCGGGGTCCCTTCACGCAGAGAAGAGTTTTCTGCCCTCGGCCCCTGCAGAAGGGAAGGATTAGCGAGGCAAAGCCTAACTTGATTGAAAAATAACTTCCCTCCAGGCTGCTTTATGGCTTTGCACTTCTTCTAGCTCTCGCTGAGTCTGGCCCGGGGACCGGGGGACTCGGGGTGGTCTTTCCTTCTCCAAGGGGCCGGAAATTACCCAAGGAACGCCAGGGGGTGCTGGACAGGCCATCTGAAGTAGGGCAGCAACTTATTAATGTTTTTGAAACCAACAGCCAACTCTGAGGGGTCAAGGCCTTCTGGCTCCACCACTTACTAGCTCTGCGATGGGGGGAGGGGCCTCCCCTCACTGTCCCCATCTGTAGTTGTGTGTGTGCGTGTGTGCGTGTGTGGGGGGGAGCGGGAGTTGTCTGCGGCAGCGTGTGGCTGGCGTGAGGACAAAATGAGAGCTGCGGCCTGCGAAGGGCTTACAAGGGACCCAGGGCCACGCCTGCAGAAGGGACAGCCCCAGGCCTGAGCCCCCACGAGCTTATTTACATTGACCAGAGCTGCCAAAGCCAGTTCCTGCCACGACTTCGGAGCAGGGCCGACTTTGGCCTTGTGCAAAGAGAGGTCTAGCCTGCACGCTGGGCTTCTGGGAGGCGATCTAGGTCATGGGCAATAGGAGTGTGTCTGGTTAGGGCAGGGCCTGACCACTCTGGATCTTAGGGTAGGGCTGGCCGTGCCAGAAAGACCAACCGTGTGATGTGGGGGCGGGGGGCACCCAGGACCAGCCGGCCTGGAGACCAAGTTCCACAAGGAGCACCGCCCGTCAGTTAATCCATCGTGCCTCAGTGCAAGCCCTGGGCTCAGGGATCCTCCCCAACGTCACGGGAGCGTAGCAGCTTTCGGTGAGCATGGTGTCCTTCTAACGAATTCTCAAAGCAAAAGGTGCTTACTGGAACTCCTGGAACTCCTAGTTGATGTTGGAAATACGAGCAATCTTATGGGGAGACTGTTTCCGTGACCTCTGCAGTCTGGTGCCCCCAGGGCAATTTCTACAACATGAAACCTCCTGAGCTTCCCGCCCACTGTCATCCCCCACCACCTGAACTGGAAAGGATGAGGGGACAATGGGAGCTCGGGTGGGCACTACGTGACCTACTTTCCAGAGGCCAAGTCCTGGGTGCCTCAGTCTACCCATCTGTAAAATGGGACTCACCGCACTGGGCTTTCTCCGGGCTGGGGCTTACCCGAGGTCTCACAGCTGGGGAGCAAGAGCACACGGGTCACCTCCACGGTCTCAGCCCTTTGCACCGAGCTTTGCTACCTCTCTGGGCTGAGGTCGGCTCAGTGGCGAGACAGACCTAACCTCAGCAGCAGGTCTCACTCACATGGAAAACGTCGTCTCAGACATCTGAATCATCACAATGACAAACACGGATCAAGTCTTGCCTACAGGCTGGGAGACAGAGGACAGGTGTCACCTAACACTGCCTGGTCGCATCATGACGATCACCCGGGAGCCTCCTCGGCCCAGGCCCTGCTGAGAGCCACACGCCGGCGGAGGAGCCTGGGAATCTGCATGTCCAATATGCCCGGGGGCCCAACCTCTCGCAGGGGCAGGTTTGAGAATCGCCATTCAGATCAAAAGGGCCTGGGTCCCCACCTGTGCAAATGGGGGTGATGCTTACGGCTGCTCTTTCTCACTCGTGGTCCCAGCCCTGAGGATGACATACCTGGGCAGGGCCCAGTACCAGGACCCAGGAGCCCCGCCCTGTGCCCCGCCCTGCAGAGTCACAGCACACAGCCCTCGCTGGACGCCTGGCGCGTACAGCCAGGCCCGCTACTGCCCTTGCCAAAAACACAAAGTGCCGGTGCAACTGGTATGTTAGGGAGAAATTTTAAGCATGACATGAATTTCGCATTTGCTGAGGCAGTTTTGTCTTTAAGAAACACTAGATGTACACAGACGGCGCCATGCAGCCGATTGGAGCTAAAAAGAGTCACACAGGAATCTAATGACACACATGCACACACACATACACTCACACACACGTGTGCACACTGCATACTGCAGACATCGACCCGCTCTACCTCTTTCGCCGCCTGGGTCACGAGCTGTGTCCAACCACACCTCCTGCTACGTGTTACTATGGGCTGACCAGCATCCTCCCCACATTCCTCTGTTGGAGTCCTGACCCCCAGGGCCACCGCATGTGACTACAGCTGGAGATAGAGATTGGAGATGCAGACATAAAGAAATGATTGCATTGAAAGGAGGCCATTAGGTCGGGCCCTAGTCCAGCATGACCGGCGTCCTTATAAAAAGAGGAGATTCGGACACACAGACCCCAGGGCAGCGACTGTGCAGAGGGAAGACCATTGGGGGCGGGGGGGGGTGTCCCAGCAAGAAAATGGCTGGCTGTCTGCAGGCCCAGGAGAGAAGCTTCCGGAGAAAACACCCCAGCCAACACTTTGATGCTGGCCTTCCAGCCTCCAGGCTAGGGGACAGAAAATGTCTGCTGTTCATCCCACGCAGGCTGAGGCGTTCAGTGACGGCGGCTGGAGCAGTCGGGCACATACAGCCTTCCATCCAGTTCTGAGTCACTCATGAGCCTCACGCGGGCCACACCCCCACCGCGAGCAAGCTTCGGGCCTTCCTCGGGGCAGGCTGCCACACCGGCTGCGTCTTTATGTCTTTCGCAACCATTTCCCAGGTATAAAGCTGGGCTGCTCTTTTTACGAGGTTCCCACTTCTTTTTCCTATGTGTCCCTCCCAAGGTCCTGAGTGTCGTGCTCTGTTCTAGACCAGATGCTGTGTCCCCCGCGAATTCACAAGGTGTAATCCTCACCGCCAAAGGAATGGTGCTGGAGGTGGGGCCCCAGGAGGTGATGAGGTCGAGAGGGCGGCGCCCCCATGGATGGGATTAGTGCCCCGATAAAAGGAACCCCAGAAAGCTCCCTTGCCACCCCCGCACCGTCCATCAGGGGCGTGTGCAGTAAGACGACGGCCGACAGTGAACCAGAAGGAGGCTCTTGCCAGACCTCAAATCTGCCAGCGCCTCCACCTTGGGCTTCCAGCCTCCCAAACCGCAAGAAATAAATTTCTGTTATTTATGAGCCCCCTGGTCTGTAACATTTTATTCTAACACTCATGACGCCAGCCTATTTTTCTCTTATTCTCGTGCTTGTTTGTTTTTAAGATTTTATCTATTCATTAGAGAGAGAAAGAGTGCACACATACAAGCAGGGGGAGGGGCAGACTCCCACCTGATGCGGGGCTCGATCCCAGGGCCTGGAGATTGTGACCTGAGCCGAAGGCAGATGCCTAACCTATCTGGGCCACCCAGGCGCCCCTCTTATTCTCATGTCTATAAGAGTGAGGTGATTTGGGGGGTTCATAGGGCATATGTTACATAGCCTGTTACGGTTAGACTATTCTAAGCACTTTGCCTAAATCAATACTTTTAATTTTAATTCTCTTACCCCTGTAAAGCAACTATGTGTTACTATCCCATATTACAAACAGGAAGCCTGAGGCACAGAGAAGTTAAGTAGCCTTGAGTCATACCCCTACAAGTGGGCGCTACTGCAGTTCGAGCCCAAGCAGCCAGGCTCTCTGGAGCCCAGCATCCCGACACTGGGGTGTTCTGTGGTTTTCGGGGGGGGGGGGGCGTGCGGGGGACACACTCCTCCCACAGCTCAGCCGCCACCGAGTCCCTGCCACCAGTCAGGAAGGACTGCATGGTGCCCCCTACACGTCATTTTCAACCCCATGCTATTCACAAAGCAGCATCACTGGATTAGGTTTACGCATGTTTCATGGGAAGGAACCTTGGGTTGTGTTTTAAGACAATGACACTGGCCAGAGGAGATGGCAACCGGTGGCTCTGTGAGTTAGCAGATAATTGTAGCACTTACAACGTAGAAAGCTCTTTATGACCACTGCTTGGTTCCCTAAGAGGCTGCCTAGGCGGGCACACCCCATCTGCTGTGCCCAGGGGCGGGCGAGTCCTCCACGAGCCCCAAACCATCTCTTAAACATTCCCTCAAGACACTTAAATAACCAGGGGTTAAATGTCCCTTTATTTATTCATGTAAAGGTGAAACAATGCACTTGACGCAACGTGTGTCTTTGCTGGTCTGGGAGAAACACTGCCAAGTACAGGCTCCCCATCCACACCCTGCTGGGCAGAGACCCTGGTAAAGTCTGGATGGCAGAGGGGTTCTGCTGGGGGACCGGGTCACCAGCCTCAGGAACGTCCCCAGTGGGAAGTGAGGCCGGAGCGGGGATCTGCAGGTCCTGGAGGACCTGAGCAGACAGGGAAGTGGGATAATAGTAATGATAATAATAATAGTGATGAATGGTGGCTTCTGAGACGTGCCAAGCCCAGCTCCGTGGCAGGGAGGGGAGGAGGGGTGCCCGGTGAGAGCCCTGAATACCACCCAAGGGCTTCCTTCGGACTGAGTATACAATGAGGCCATTCTTCATCTGGGTTCCTTAAATTAGAATGTGCGATCTTTCATTCTGGGTTGCAGTTTACACTAGTTAGAATCTGATTAGTAAACCAAAGGAGGCAAGAGTAAAAGAGAAGGATTTATACTTCGTTCATCCAAGTGAACGACTGTCGCGTACCTGCTGCCAACTGTGTCTAGACAAGGAACCATTCGCTACTGTTTTTATTCATTTTCTGTCTTCATCCTCTATAAGGAACGGATTTTAAGTCGTTCTCTCGGATATGAAGGACGCCAACCATAATGAAGGTGTCTATTCATCGACAAAGACCCACCAACAGCCATTTAAAATATTTTGTTAATAGAATAATGATGTGCTTCAACGTTAAAAATATTTTAACTGCACCTCATTAATTCAAATTAATCTCCTTCAATTCACTTGCATTCCATAAGTGGTGGGTAGGGGGAGGGGTGCTAACATTTCCAGAGGCAGGTGGTTGGCCAGGCGTGATCATGAGCGCCATCTTGTTTCCTTCTTGTAATACCTGTGTCTGTGAGCTCCGTTTTGGACACTGCCTCCTTGCTCCCTTGCCACGGCCACGAGGCTGAGGCGTATGCAGCTTCCGTGTTCTACTGGGACCTCACGTCCTAGGCCATGACCCCACCACATGTCAGAACCCGGCCCTTTGCAGTCACAGATGGCCTTGGAGGACATGGAACCCAGCGGAGCCAATGAGCTCCTTCCCCGGGACCTTAGGACTTGGGACTACAGAGACCACCAGGGATGTCTCTCTCTCATGACTGGAGCTGTGATTTAACTTGGCGGTTAACGGTGTCATATTTCCACTCCGTGGTGAAAGCTGGTCTAGAGGGTAAGAGAGAATTTTTTTAAAGATTTACTTATTTGAGAGAGAGAGAGAATGAGTGAGCAAGGGGAGGAGCAGAGGGAGAGCGACAAGCAGGTGCCGCGAAGAGCCTGACATGGGGCTCGATCTCATGACTCCAAGATCATGACTTGAGCGGAAATCAAGAGTCGGATGCCCAACCGACCGAGCAGCCAGGCGCTCCAAGAATTAGAGGGGATTTGACAAAAGGCAGAGAGGAGTGAACTAGTTGTTGACTCCAGCGGAGTCCTGGTGTCCTTCACTCTGGGCCCCCGCTGTATCCCTGCCCGGCTAGTGGCTGCACCAGCATCATCTCCTTGAAATCCACACGCAGATTTACTCCCTTTCGTGCTTAGGTGAATTCCAGTTAGGGTTTCTGTCACTTGCCACCAAGAGTCCTAACAGGCACCATCATCACCAGCTCACCGAAGAAATGTGTGTGGGGGGCGTGTGGGGCCGTGTTTAGTACATGTGTGCTGTGCGTGTGGGAAATGTGTAGGGCATGTGTGGTGTGTGCGATGCGTGTCACGTGTGTGGGGGTGTGTCGGGTGTGTAGAACATGTGATGTGTGTGCGGTATGTGTGTGGGGTGTGGGGAAGTGTGTAGCAACGTGCGGTATGTGTGGGGTGTCGGGTATGTGTGTGCTGTGTGTGTGGGGGTGTAGTCCATGTGGGGTGTGTGTGTACTGTGTGTATGGTATGTGGGGGGAGTGGGGTGTGGCTGGGGGGGTCCAGCCCTGCCCCGTGTCCCGCACCTCCTCCTGCCCACCGGTGGGGGACGGCGCTACCTGCCGCTCCCTCACCTCCCCCAGCCCTGGTGGGCCCCCCCTCCTGGCTCCCTGCCTCCAGGGTCCCCAGCGGCCCCGAACACACACTACACACAACACCCCACCTCCCCACACCCCCCCACATACCATACACACAGTACACACACACCCCACATGGACTACACCCCCACACACACAGCACACACATACCCGACACCCCACACATACCGCACGTTGCTACACACTTCCCCACACCCCACACACATACCGCACACACATCACATGTTCTACACACCCGACACACCCCCACACACGTGACACGCATCGCACACACCACACATGCCCTACACATTTCCCACACGCACAACACACATGTACTAAACACGGCCCCACACGCCCCCCCACACACATTTCTTCGGTGAGCTGGTGATGATGGTGCCTGTTAGGACTCTTGGTGGCAAGTGACAGAAACCCTAACTGGAATTCACCTAAGCACGAAAGGGAGTAAATCTGCGTGTGG
>ML106147.1:0-18466 GCA_003697995.1 Taxidea taxus jeffersonii | reverse complement strand
GGGGTGTTGTGTGTAGTGTGTGTTCGGGGCCGCTGGGGACCCTGGAGGCAGGGAGCCAGGAGGGTGGGCCCACCAGGGCTGGGGGAGGTGAGGGAGCGGCAGGTAGCGCCGTCCCCCACCGGTGGGCAGGAGGAGGTGCGGGACACGGGGCAGGGCTGGACCCCCCCCAGCCACACCCCACTCCCCCCACCCCCGGCCCAACCTCTGGCCCAGGAGCAGCGAGGAAATGCTGCCTGGAAAAGCCTGGCAGGTGCCAGAAGGCAGACTATGGGAAGACGGGGAAGGACACCCCGCCCCTGGGGCTGCTGGGCCCCCCTGGGGTTTCCAGAAACACTGGAGAGGAAGCGGGATGGCTGCAGTTCCCACAGAGCCGTTGGGAGCGGGCCAGCAAATCGCGATCTTGATCTGTTTGAGGATCCTGTTTTCATGCCTCGCTGGAGGGGCTGGGAAAGAAATGTACGTCTCTGCCCTCTCCTGGGTGTGAGCCCCCCAGAGGACCACGGGGTGCCTTGTGCCCTGAGCCCTCCTGCCAGCCAGCACGGGACAGATCCCTGCTCCCCGTTATGCACATGTGCGGCAGAGCTGATTAAGGACAAAAGTCTCATGTCCCACTGTGTGCTTCAACGCCTCAAAGGCTCTTGGTCACTCAGGGCCACTCCTGGGCACACACATGGCCCCTGGGGCCTGGCCCCACTGCTTGTTCAGCTCTACCATCCTTTCTGCCCCCCACACTCCCCCAGACCATAATCCCCTTCGCTGCTGCACATCTTTGTAGTTTCCTAGCCCATCTGCCTGCCGTGCCTCTGGGCCTTTGCACGTGCTTATTCCTACTGCCTGGAACACTGTCCCTGTGCTTCTCCACCCAGCTGTCCAACTTCCCTCCTTAGATGGGAGAGTGCCTCCTCTCTGCTCTCCACGATGGCAGCACCCAAGACTCTGGGCCTAACCCCTTCTTCGTCCCTATGGCCTCCCTGCCTCCCATGGATATGGGGATTCAATGAGCGCATCTTTCTTCCTGCCCTCAGGCAGTCCGCAGGCAGGCATTCATTCAAAGTAAGGAATCAAACACACAAATCAAATGAATGAATGGAATATTTGTGGAAAGAATCAAATACTTACATTGCCTATGGTGCGTAGGGTCCAAAGAATTATAAAGGACACGTTCCCAGCCTTCAGGGAGCTCATCCTCTTGTCACACGGTAAAAGGAATGTATGGGGATAATCACTACCATCCTGCAGTCTGCCACGTGCTAAATCAAGGATGAAATTATGGGGGTAAAACCGTCTAGGGGAAAGATCTTTGGAGGCTGCAAGACCATGGGAGGCTTCCTGGAGGAGGTGGCGGCTTTGCGTCAAGTCTTGAGTGACTACATGATTCAGTTTATCCCTCCTGATCAAAGATAATACAGCTGGTTCTCCTTGTTCACAGTAGTTACGCTCTAGAAAGTCTGACCTGCAGGGACTCGCTTCTGCGCAGATTTTCTCAATCAATCCGATATGTCCTGAAAAAGTATCTGCCTTATGATTTCCCGAGAAATGTTTTCTCTCTAGCTTACTTTACTGTAAGATTACAGATTATATATCACATACAATATATATGTTAATGCGGCCGGTAAGGCTTCCAGTTCGCAGCAGGCTCCTAGCGGGTGAGCTGGGGAGGGAAAGGCAGAAGTTACACATGAATCTTGACTGCGGGAGGCATCAAGTCCCCCCCCAACTCCAGGGTCAACTGTACATCGTCGACTCATTAACACTGAACTCATGACCACAGCACTGTAAGTCTGGTCTGAACGAAGTTTAGGTAACACAAGCAATTCTTGCCATCAGGTAGGTCACGGCCTCCGTGTACTTTAGCACTATGGGGGGGGGGGCACTTTAAACAGCAAAATCGCCAACGAAAAGCCCCAAAATGCTACAAACGTGACACCGACCAGACCTCGAAAAAGACACTCATTCACCCGATGAGAGCCGAAACAGGAAGACAGACTGTTGCTTTGTCCCGACTCAGCCGGGGCCACGTGCCCCAGAGGGGACACAGATTTTTGGTCACTGTGCGCATGTCTGCAGATGACCAAGAAAAGATCACTGCCGTGGATTTTAGGGTTCCAAATAATTTCAGCGAGTGAGTGATCCCCAAATGTGGGATGTCTGAAGAAGGGGCATCACCTAGAATAAGCGGCACCCCCTTTCTCGCTCTCAGAAGTTTGAGTCGCCATGGTCCCGAGACCTGTGTCTCGCACGCAGCGGCTGTCGGGCCGGGTGGCTCTCCCAGCCCTGGCCACCCGTGGCTGTGTGCAGCTGTCTGCAGCTGTGTGGGCCCCCCTGTCCCGCCACCTCCCCCATGAAGGCCTGCCAGGATCCCCACTGCCCATCTCCCATCTGCAGCAGCGTCCTGAAAGCCGTCCCCACCCTGGCCTCCGAGGGCAGTCGTTCCGAGAGGGAATGAATCCCAACAAGCTGCAAGTAGCTCCCTCTCCCAGATGCCTTTTCTGGGAATTTCTCCTCAGAGCAGCAGCTCGGCTCGAGGCCGGCATCAGAAGCCTGGGTGACAGGTGCTGGGGCTGGGCCAGCGTCTGTGTCCCCAGCCATCCCGGAAAGTCAGCATGCGCTCCCCCTGAGTCGCGTGGGGCACCAGCCATCATGTGTCATCACCTGTCCAAAGATATTAAAGCTATTCTCAGAGCTGAGTTCCGGGGGTCTCTCTGGAAGTCAACGTTCCTTAGGGCCCGGTACCCGCCCCATGGAGAACCAGGTTTCTGGCCTGGCTACTCGACACGCAGCCTTTCTCCAGCTATGCGGCTCACCAGAAGGCCCACCCCACCGCCCTCCACAGAAGACAAGCAAATACATTCCAGCGACCAGAGGACAACTCAGCAAGCTGCGGCCTCCAAAACAATCGAGAACAAGCGGAGGGTCAGCCAAGAGATACCTGCTGGGTATTTATTAAACGCCTAATAAAAAGAGACACCATTTCTTGAGCTCCTGCTGTGCGCCAGGCAAGGCACTGGGCTACGTGCTTTAGAGAGTACTTTCTCCAATCCTGGTAAGTTCGAGTGGGTGCTGCTCTCTTCCCCCTTTTCCAGATGAGGAGGTCAGGCCTAAGGAGTCTGGGAATGGGCCCCCGGCCACACAGCTTGCCTTTCAGGAGGGGAGTGTGAAGCCAGGGCTGCGTCCCAGAGTCCAGCCCTTAATCAGCGAGCAGTAGGGGCCACCCCGGGCCCGGCTTCTGGTGGCTAAACCCACAGTCCAGGGGACATGTGGCTCGTTGGGGCCAGGCACCCAGCAGGCTTGAGTGACCCAGATACTGATGGGAGGAGGGCGCAGCCACAGACATCCAGAAAAAGGGCTCTGGGTGGCCCAGGAGGAGAAAGAGGATGCAAAACCTGCTCACTTCACTCCAGATGCAGAATTTCAGCAACGAAGCCGTAACACTTATTTGCAATGGGGCCACACGCTTAGAATAACCGCTTCTCTGAGCTGGATGCAAGGTGCGGGGTGGCGGGGGGGCTGTGTGAGGGACTGAACACTCGTGTCTCCCCGAAATTCCTACGTTGAAACCCAACCCCTAATGGGATGGTATTAGGAGGTGGGGCCCTGGGGGGCGATGAGGTCCCGAGGGTGGACTCCTCAGGAATGGGGATTAGCGCCCTGATAGAAGTCGCCCCGCACAGCTTCCTTGTGAGGACGAGTGAGAAGGTAACATCTGTGAACCAGGCACGAGCTGTCCCCGGACACACGGAGCGTAGCTTTCCAATGACCAGAACTGGGGGAAATGAACTGTCATAGAGTGCATCAGAGCGGCCTGAGCTGACTGGGACAGACTCTGCAGCCACCGGCCACGAGGCAAAGGAGGACGCTTCAGGCAAGTCTTACACACGGAGCCTCGATCTCTTGGAAGAAGAGGCCAACAGCGTCCCCACCTCACAGGGCTGCCGTGACAGCTCCCTGAGCTAGAAGAGCTGGCAAACGCCCAGTGAATGGTGGTTGTCACTGTCCTTGCCACCATCATCCCCTGGCCTGAGACTCTGCAAGTCCACCATTCCCAGGGGGGCACTTTGGGGAAGGAACTTGCTATGGACCGAGGCAGGCGGATGCTACATGCGCACCTGCCTCTTACAGAGCTCATTCTCACCTGGGCTGGAGCGCGGCGGCGGGAAGACCATGCCCCCTAGGCCAGACCTGGATTCCACACCCCACTCTTACAACTCCAAGCGGGACGGCGTGAGGACGGTCTCTTAAAATGTCCGGTCTTTAAACTTGGGAAAAATCACGACTCCCTGCACGCAGTCTCCATAAGTGGCCAGTACTTTTACAAGGCTGCAGGGGCTCAATGAGGTTAAGGTTACATCCCTAGAAAGTTCAATTGGAGAGATGCCCACCCTGGCTTCCCAGCCTCCACGCACTCTGCGTGCCAGCCTGCTGTTTCTGTGAGCCTGTCTGGATTAAACACAGCATGATGGTTAATTTTATGTGCTCACTGGATGAGGCCATGCACCCCGCTATCTAGTCAAAGATTAAGTTGGATTGCTTTCTGTGAAGGTGTTTTCTGAATGAGACTGATATTTAAATTAGTAGACTCTTAACAAAGCAGATGACGCTTCGTGCTGTGGGTGGGCCTCACCCAATCAGTTGAAGACCCCCACAGAATAAAAACTGAGCTCCTCCGAGCAAGAAGGGATGATGCCAGCAGATGGCCTCTGGACTTGACCTGTAGCTCTTCCCTGGCCTCTGGCCTGCCAGCCCACCTGTCTCCATAATCGTTAGTCAATTTTTAAAAATAAATCTCTATATACATGCCCTGTTGTTTCTTTTTCCTCTGGAGAACCCTGACTAATACACACAGGTATGAACTGTGGCACATGGAAACCGGGAAAGGGGAGGAGAATGGCACTTCTGTATCAGACTTCCTATCTGCAATAATCTGCAATCAACCCATCTCATTTTCACTTCTCAGTGAATCATCCTTCAGGCCGCTGGCTGGGATCAGAAGGAACAAGGCCTCCTTTCAGGCTCACACACATATACCTTCCAATAGCCCGGTATTGGAATAGGGTAGGAAGAAGGAGAAAGGGCCTCCCCGTGACATTCTCCAGCCTCGAGGAAAAAGAACATTCTGATTTAATGAATCTGAGCTTGAATATGATCAGATTTTCTCTATAGCAACAGCCCCACAACACGGGCCTCTTGGCTGCTGCAAGCAGCGAGTGGCCAACTCCTGATGAAACACATCTCACATGGAGGCCACAGGATAAGCTGCCACGGGAGAAGCCACCACCGGCACACGAGACACCAGAGCCATGCGCGGCATAGTCACATTGAGGCCTCAGCTGTAGACCAAAGCGAAGGCAGTGCAGGCCAGTCACCACAGGCCCTTGGTTTGGCACTTGATAGACGTTCTGGCAAAAACATGCTTCCCCGCTGATTGGCAGATCTGAAAGGTGTTCAGGATGGTCTGACCCTCAGAACCCAAAGCACTTTACCCCAGCTCATGACCCATGATTAAGGTTAGAGTGCTCTGTGTTCATATCTGGCCTTCCAACTCACCAAAGGGCTTATTCTCATGGTCCGACTGAACAATATTGTGGCCTCCTCTGACTGGTCAAAAGGCTCTGTTAGCCCGAGCCTATGCCAGGCTCCCCTCCTGGAGCCACAAGCCTGGCTGCCTTCCCACGAATGTTCACACTTTCCCTCCGAACTGTGGAGACATTCCCAGGAGGCAACGGTATCGCCGGGCCCCTGCACCTAGCTAGCATCATGTGATGGAGCTCTGGTCGATGGGATGGGATGGAAGGGTGGGTGTCACTTCTAGCTTGGCTCTAGCGCCCTCCCACGTGCTCTCCCATCCCACCCACTGGCTAAGGTGGACTTTGCGAGTAAGAAATTAACTTGTGTGAACGCAGCCTAGTGAACACGAGAACATATCTGCAAATGGCATATGTGACAAGGGGTTAGTAGCCAAAATATATAAAAATGTATACAACTACACATCAAACAAAAGAAATAATCTGGGGCGCCTGGGTAGCTCAGTGGGTTAAGCCTCTGCCTTCCACTCGGGTCATGATCTATCTTAGGGTCCTGGGATCGGGTCCCACGTCGGGCTCTCCGCTTGACAGGGAGCCTGCTCCCCCCAATCTGCCTGCCTGCCTCTCTGCCTACTTGTGATCTGTCAAATAAATAAATAAAATCCTAAAAAAAAAAGAATATGATTAAAATGGGCAGAAGACCTGAACAGACATTTTCCCAAAGACATACTGACAGCCAAGGGATGCGCGAAAAGATGTTCCATATCACTAATCATCAGGGAAATGCAAATCAAAACAATGATGTATCATACCTGTCAGGATGGCTAGTATCAAAAAGACAAGGAATAACAAGTGTTGGCAGGGGTGTGAGAAAAAAGGAACCCTCATGCACTGTTGGTGGGAATGCAAATTGGTGCAGCTACCGTGGAAAACAGTATGGAGGCTCCTCAAAAAATTAAAAACAGAAATACCATAGATCTAGTAATTCCACTACCGGATATTTACCAAAAGAAAACAAAAACACTGATTCAAAAAGATATACGCACCCTATGTCTACTGCAGCACTGTGTACAAGAGCCAAGATGTCGAAGCAACCCAAGTGTCCACTGACGAATGGATAAAGAAGATGCGGTATGGTTCTACAATGGAATATTACTCAGCCACGAAAAAGAATGAGATCTTAGCATTTGGGACCCCATGAGTGGACCTAGAGGGTATTATGCTTAGGGAAATCAGACAGAGAAAGATAAACACCGTACGATTTCACTTCCATGTGGGTTCTAAAAAACAAAGCGAACAAAACCAGACAGACTCTTAATTCCAGAGAACAAACTGGTGGTTGCCATAGGGGAGGGGAGAAAGAGATTAAAGGGATTAAGAAGGACAAGCTTCCGGTTATAAAATAAGTCACGGACACAAAAGTACAGCATGGAGAATATGGTCAATGATGTAACAACAGTGCACGGCGACAGATGGCGGGAGCGACACTTACCCTCACGAGCACCGTGTAATGCACAGAATCGTCCAGTCAGTAGGTCGGACATTCGAAACTAATTTAACATTGAATGTCAATTGTACTTCAAAAATTTAAAAAAAATTAACTTTTAACGTTTGCTGTGTTAAACCACTGCAATGCGTAGGTTTCTCTGTTACAGCGGCTACATTTCCCCTAACATGGGATTTCTCTTTTATGAATAAATAAACAAAACCCCAGGAGGTGGCATGACTTGGCCATGCGCAGGGGAGGGCCGAGCCCAGGATGCAGGCGGTCCACAGGACCGTCCCCACGTGCCACGCCCCATCTCTTTGTCGAGCCACAGTCCAGTTAGCCCTGTTCATCCTGGCCATCTTCCCATCATGATCACCTAATTCAGTGTTTTTAATAAAAAATAATTAATTTCCCATTGTATCTGCCAAGTGCCTTACTCGTTTTTTTAAAAATATAATGCACATGCCATTACCCATTTTAAGTGCAGGCCAGTGGTTTTCCGCAGCACACAGAGTCCTCCAAACACCACCACGACCTGATTTTAGAATATGCAACAAAAATGCTATCCCCATTAGCAGTCACTCCCAACCCCTGCCCTCTCCCCAGCCCCAGGCAGACACCAATATACTCTCTCCCTTGATTCGGGACATCTCATCTCAACGGGGTCATCATAGGTGGCCTTTTGTGACTTGCTTCTCTCATTCAACGTGACGTTTTCAAGGTTCATCCATGTTGTAGCCCAAATCCGGGCTTTATTCCTTTTGAGCAGTCAACAATGTCCTAGGACACCACGTTGCTTGTCCATTTGTCAGCTGATGGACATCCGGGCGGTTTTCATTTCTGGTAATAATTCTGCTCTGCTGCTGGAACACACATGTGCAAGTTTTGTGTGGATGGAGGCCTTCGTTTCTTTTGGGTTTTCTGTGGGATTTCATTTCTTTGGGCTTTCTGTGGGATTTTTTATGATAACTGAAATTCTGAGCAACTGCTAGGCCACTTTCTAAAGCAGCTGCCCCATCCTACATTCCCACCAGCAGTGTTATGAGAGCTCCAACTTCACCACATTCTTGCCAACACTTGCTATTGTCTATTTTTGTTTTGTTTTTTAGTTTTAGCCAGCCAGGGAGTGTGACGTGGTGGTTCACTGTGGGTTCTGTGCCATTCCCCTAATAACTATTGATGCTGGGCATCTTCTCCTCTGTGCATTGACCATGTGTACCTCTTCTTTGCAGAACTGTCTAGTCAAATCCTTTGCTCATTTTTTAAATTGGGCTGTTTGTCTTTTTATTGTTAAGTTACAAGAGTTCTTGATACATTCTGTATGCAAGTCCCTTATCAGATATATGACTTGCAAATATTTTCTCCATTTTATGGCTTATCTTTTTGCTGTCTTGATGGTGTTCTTCAGAGCACAAAAGTTTTTAATTTTGATGACACCCATTCCATTTTTATAAGTTCTCCCTGATGAACTAAATGATTCTGGACATTCAATCCCAGGACAAGAGCCATGTTCTCCTGCCCTGTCTGCAGAGACCACATCCCTAAGAAGCACAAGGAGGATACCGAGGATACTGGGCAGCCCCTGTCCTCTTGCATCATTGCAGAAGGACGTTCTACTTGGGAACAAAGCTCGTCTCGAAGATACAAATGATGGCCACTCAATGGAATACTAGGCAGCATGGCAGAATGTTTAAAAAACCAAGGTCAAGTACCAGGGAACAGAGCAGGATGCAAAGCACAAGCCTCTTCTTAATTTCCCCCAACACACAAAAATCAAGTGCACATAGTTCAACAAATTTTAACACCAGTATATATGTATATACCAACAACCCAGATCAAGAACCAGAATAGGTCCATTACCCAGAAAGCTCTTCTGTGTCCCTTCTTGGTCCATATCCACCTGGCCCTCGCCAAAGGTAGGCACTATTCTGACTTTCATCACCATAGATTAAATTTGCTTATTCTTGAACTTCAGATACACGAATCACATAGTACCTGGTCTTTGTGCCTCTTTAAAAATTCCACTAGTATTTCCTATTTTCATCTATGTTACTGTGTGTATCAATACTACAGTCTTTTTAAAAATTATTACTGCTGTGTGTTATTTTATTGTGTAACGGATAAACAATTTATCCGTTCTTCTGCCGATAGGCATTAACCCTGTCTTCTCTTAAAGAAAAATATTTGAATGGAAAAAGGTATGGAAAGGAAAACGCCACAATGTCAAACAGGGATCATCGTTGGGTAGAGCGAGGTACTCAGTCCACCGCAGTCGGCCACCCGTGTGTCACTCAGTAATCTCTCTGCCCCCTGCTATGCGCCAGGCCCCATGCTGGAGGGCCAGGAAACCCAAGCATTTCAGCACTGAACTCACCGGACTCTGTGTGTTCCTTGACATCTACGGCAGCAAAGTGTGGAGTTTGGTGGATACAAATGCAAGTTCACTACTCCAATTACCAGCCGTGTGCCCTGAGTTAGTTCATTCTTTCTCCATTTACCAAAGGGTTGAGTCAGGCTGTGTGCCCAGCCCGATTCCAAAGAATGAGGCCAACACGGCCCTGCCTGCGTGGGTTTCATATTCTAGGGAGAAATGAAAAACCAAACTCAAGCTAATCGATAAAATAACGGTACGTGGTTTATAGGGTTCCAGAGGTAAAACCCTTGGTTGGGGGGGATATTGGATTTCTGTTATTTGTTTTAATGTAAATTTGAATAAACATTCACAGGGTTCAAAATTCAAAATGTGTAACTAAAGTGAATAATAAAATAATAGATAATAAGATAATACAATTGAGCTTCCTCTCTCCAGCCAGTCAATTTCCTTTCCCCAAAGTAAATAATCGAGTTGTGGTACGTGCGATTTCTTCTGGAAGTATGTGAGACTTTTATAAACAAATGTCTAGATACACATTCCCACCCTCATTTCCCTGCCAATTTAGCAGACTCTAAAGGACTGGATCCTGAAGGGTGAGGAGGAGTCAGCCCTGCAGAGGGCAGTGGGAAGAACATTCCAGAAAGAGGGACCAGCCGGTGGAAAGCCCAGAGGACATCCAGACCCTGTGGACATCTGAGCGAGCTCCTCCATTACTCACCCCCGCGTGGGGGGATCTCATCTGGTGTCGGGCCATGTGCTTATCAGAGAGGAGGAGGAGGAGGCAACATTCCTGAGACCATAGTTCACCTAGAACCAGGAGCTGCCCGTGGTCAGCTTCGTCATCCGACAGGCCTTGCATCCCCAGTCTGAAGCTGGCTCCCCCCTAGACCAGTACTACTCCCAATGCAGTGAGCCATACTCAGGAACAGCCCCTAAAGGCTCAGGGGTCTTTGTGAAAGATCAGTAACAACCACCCTTGTCCTGCACTCTCGATGCCCATGGCTGCGGCTCATGACATTCCCTTGACCATCTTAGCCGGCCCCATGGTAGGTGGAGAAGGGAGGGCGGGTAAATGTGCATATTTGACCTCTGGTTCCGCACATACGGCCTCCGCCCTCCCCTACCTGATCTCCGCTCTGGCGGCACACCCTAGGTCAACAGCAATAAAACATCTACAGTGTCCCGAGTCCTCACTGGTCCCCAGAACCGGTCCCACAATACAATGACCACGAGCGATCCTCCTGAAACTCTCAAAGACTGGCCCCGGGACGCACGTCCGCAATCAGAGTCTCAGGACTCCGGCTCGCTCTGCACTCATTGGCCCAGCCAGGAACCCTCCGCCCGCTCTGGGTGTTAGAGAACCCGTGGCTGACCCACATGGCTTTCGAGCTTGTTTTACTTCTTTGCTGTGTGTTTGTGGCACACAAAGGCGAGGAAGAGCCTTGCCCTTTCATCTCTGGGTTTCTTCATTTCGTCTCTGGCTTACCAATCCGTTTCATGCTATCCTTTATTGCAATTCTTATATTTCCTATCATGTCTCCACCCCAGTTTTGCTGGGCAGCCCCCGCTCCCTGTGGCGATTTTTCTGCTCCAACACACTTCCTCCTGGCCTGTTTGCCCTCAGATCTCTGCACACCCAGAGCTCTCCCTCTTCTGCTCTTTTTCTCCCCTGCTCTGCCTGGCAATGTCTGTTTTCTTTCTTTTCCCCCATCAGACCCCACACTGCGCTAATGGCACCCGATTAACTTCCTGGGGCTACCTGGCCCCCAGGACCATGAAGTCGACTGGTATTTTTTTTTAAAGATTTTATTTACCTATTTGACAGAGAGAGAGATCAGAAGTAGGCAGAGAGGCAGGCAGAGAGTGAGGGGGAAGCAGGCTCCCCGCTAAGCAGAGAGCCTGACGCGGGGCTCGATCCCAGGACCCTGAGACCATGACAGAGGCCCAACCCACTGAGCCAACCAGGTGCCCCAAGTCGGCTGGTATTTTAATTGCCACCCCTACCCTACCCACACCTTGCACTCGTGGCCTCGTGATTAGCCATCACCGAGTCATGGTGCGCCCAGTAGCGCACTCACCCCTGCCTGGCAGTGGCTGTCCGGAGCCCTTCCTCTTACTTCCTGGGCACCTCGGCCACGTGGTCCAGGCCACCTCCTGGGAGCGAAGCATGTCCTGAGCCCCAGGGAGCCGGTCACCCTCAGCACGCTGCCTCGGAAGGAAGGCTCTAAGCCTCGGTGGCTCCTTGCAGGGGAGACTCTGCCTGCCTGCTTCCTTCTGAGTGTGTCCTGCGGTATTACTGAGCGGTCCCTTGTTGATGCAACATTTATGATCCCTCCTACGAACTAGGCAGTGTTCCAGGAGACCGTAAAGATGGGTATCTTACAGACGACACAGACAAAAGTCCCAGGCACATGGCACTTACAGTCTGGTGTGGAGAAACCAACGATCCCTGCATAAATACTTAAAATGACTACTTGGTTAGGAGGGGATAGGGGCTCAAGAGAACATTCTTTTTTTAAATAGGGAAGGAGGATGGAGATTATAGGGGAGGCAGGGCAGTGCGTGGAAATGGGTGGGCGAAGGGTGATTTTTTCCCCCCAATTTGTATCGAAATGAGTTCTCAATCAGAGTGGATTTTACCCCCAGGGGACACTTGGCAATTCCCGAGGTTCTGATGGTCACAGTGGAGGGGAAGGAGCTCTTGGCGTCCACAGAGCACAAACCCGGAAGGCTGCTTCAGCATCCTCCAATGCACAGGGCAGCCCCCCTAGGACTCGGAACCCCTCAGCCAACAGGTGCTCAGCACTGAGGTTGCGAAACCCCGATTTCGAAACAGTGTCTCGGGAGTGCCTTACTGAGAAGGTAGCATTCGGGTAAAGACCCGACAGAAACAAGGAGCACCAGATGCATGTGATCACACAGGTGCACGTGCGCACACACACACACGCACGCACGCACGAGAACAGACTCTAACCGACATGAGGCACCTCACCTATGTCTTTCTGGTGAGACTCAGCTCTTCATCCTGGTATCTAGCTCAGACCACAAGCCCTGCGGGGACATTTAGGACACAACAAAATAAACACAGGAACAAGGAGGGGCTTGTCCAGAAAGGCGGAAGGACAGACGGAAGCAGGAGCTCGGGCGGGGCAGGGGCAGGGACCCCAGGGCTCGAAACCCTCTGAGAATTTCCAAGCCCCCCCACAAAGCACCTCTCACTTCAAAAAACCTAGAAGACAGAGCAGCTGAGAACAATGCACAGCCCTTGCTTGGATCCCCACGTGAAGGACACAAAACCGAACCCCGATGCTGAGACGGCGGGAACCGTGCAGGCTGATGGCCTCTGATAATTAATTAACTGAAGGGTTTTTGTTTGGTTTTCAGGTGTGACAATGAAGTTGTAGTTAAAGTTTAAAAAGTGTTTCTCCTTTAGAGTTCTACACTATAATATATGTGGATAAAGTGATATAATGTCCGAGATCTGCTGCAAATTAACCCTGGAGGCGTGCGGGCAGGTCACCGGTGACACTAGAGTGGGACACAGCTCCATCACCGCTGAAGCGTGAAGGACGCAGGGGCGTCACTGTCCCGTTCTCTCTACATTGCTGAATGCTTGATATATTCCATAACCATGTTTTTAAAATTAATAGGAATTAAGGTATATAGTGCCTCTAAGAAAAGGTCAGGGGGGGCAATTTTATCGTCCCCTCCTGGCAGATGGAAGTCAGTGAGGGCATTGACCTCGGGGTCCTGACCCGGTCCTTCTGGTGCCATGAATACAGGGACACAGGAGGGGGCAGCTTGTCACAGGGATGAGGCCCCTGCCGCTGGGACCCTTCGTTCCCTTCCCGGCTGAGCAAGTCCTTCACCACGGGCTGGCCGTTCGGGCAGCCCACCTCAACACGGCCTCGGAATAAAATGGACTTTGTGCCAAGTGCCCAGAAACCTCTCCCCGTCCCATCCCGCTGCGAACAACTTAGAGACGGGGACCTCGGCCAGGCCAAGGAAGAATAACCAAGCCGAGCTATCAGACTCCCGGTCAGTCTCCGTTCTGGCAACGCAAACATTGGGAGCCGATGACTTGGGTGAGCTCATGGCCCAGCTGCGAGCCCTCTGAATCATTTCAAAGGGCAGCACTTCATTTAGGCGTAGGCGATCGCTGGGACAGAGAAGGTTCTAGATAACCAAAGCCTATCTCCCCGAGATCCAAACAAACTCCTTCTGATGGAAACCTTTGTAAACACACTCCTCTCTGATGTTTCAAATACAAAGTAGGCGACACTGTGGAGCGTGCAGGGCCGGGCCTAGAGAAGGGTAGGCTAACTGAGAGAAGAGAAACGAAGGAAAAACTGAAATAGGGAAGTGAGGGCAAAAGCCAGAGAACCAGGTTGTGGGGGACAGTCAGGTGGTCTCCCCCAAATCCAGAATGATCAATCAGTCAGTGATCATTCACGCATTCATTCAAGAAACGCTGGCACCACCTCCAGACACGTGAAGTAACAGGATGAAAGTGCACCGCCCTGCCTCCAGGAGCTTGTGGTCTAGAGGCGAATAGGCCCCAGCTACAAACTCTGGTAGCAAGCAGTAAGCTCCTAACCCCCTTGACTGGGGGTATCAAGGAGGGCTCCCTGAGGAGGTGATGCCTGGTGACACTATGGGTACGTACGTACTTCCCTGGACAGAGTTGTGGGGCAGCGTGAAACTGCTGACATCAGCAGGAGACCTTTGTGTGCAGGGATCCCTTGGCCTTGCAAAGGCAAAGTGTTCTCTCTGCTCAGAGGTGCTCCATCAGGACTGGGGGGAAACAGGGCGCCACGGGTGTAATCTACTAGGACACAGAGCCAGAATCAAGTCTATCACTGGGTAAGAGGTTTGACATTTCTTATAATCTGTTATGACAACACCTCTTGGCTTGAGAAGAAGATGGTCCCATTGACGCAATCTACGTATAGAAAACTGAAGCAACTTTTAGAAAATCTGACTCGCAGCCTCCCATGATCCATTGTGACAACACGCTATTCTTGCACAGAGATGGGCCATTCCAACACTGGCAGATGAAGGGAGAGAGCGACGTGGGTTGGCACCTGCTCCATCATCCCTGAATTGGCCAAGGAAGGGCTCCGTTCTCATCTGCTGGGGGCCACACATTCTGGGTTTGGCTGTGTTTCTCTTCCTGATCATGTTAGTAGTTTCCCATACAGCATGAGCTGTATGGAAGGCGAGAAAATGTATACTGGGTTCTGAAGGATGAATAGGAATTCACCAGGCACAGTTGCTGGAGAAAAGGATTTTCAGGAAACAGCATGTGCAAAAAAGCACAGTTGGTTTTGCTGGAGCAGAGAATGGGCATAAGGCAAAAACCGAATCTGGAGTGGTTTTTCTTGCACTAACATTTGGATTTCTAGAGAACCGTGGGGAGTGGCCAGATCAGACTTAACTGTTACGAATGGGACTCTGGCAGCAGAGAGGAGACTGACCAGGAGCCATTTAGGAAGCACTATTAATCCAGACATGAGTGCTGGGGGCCTGAACAAGGGCAGGAGCTGGGGGCAAGGTAGGATAGGAAGGGTCGGATCTGAGGAAAGAGCTGGTGATTTGCTCGGGAGTTACCACGAGGCAGCAGGGAGTAAGGTGGGGCACGCTTACATGGGCTGCTGAGCGCAGTATGCAGGCTTGAGGCAAATGCCCTCCCCACTCCCCACCCCCCCAAGGCAGAGGTGAGCCTGAATTCCAAGGCATTTCCCACCTGGGTGCTAGCACGGTTATCGTCCTGATCAGAGGCCAGAACAGGGCCCCAAGAGGAACAACAGCCCAATTTCTAACAATCTCTCTGCTTCTTCTTGGCTTCCAGTCCTCTCTTCAGCGGGTCTGGATTGTTCTTTGTGGGCGCAGGAGAGGAGCCGTCAGATGCGGGGCCCGGCAGAGGGATCAGCTGTGGCGGAGCCCACGGCCCGGGTGAACACGGGACGACACAGGACCAGGGGAGGAACAACAACCCACCCAAGGTCACCCAATGTTGCCGAGCGGAGCTGGAAAGGTATATTAGCAATGACTGGGTGGACTGAGGTCTTTAAGAAGAGCGCACATTTGCGCTGGGGATTCAGCAGGATGAGATCTGGGGGTGGTGAGGACGTGGAGGAGGGGTGGGCAGGTAGGAGGTCAGGGACAGTGCACAGGTGACTAGGTTCCTGAATACATGCAGAGACAATCTCTGGGATCTGCGGCTAAGGCTCAGGCTCCATCCGCTCCCACGGGGGGCACTGCTAACGACCCACACGGCACGCCTTCCACCAACCGGACTTGACCTCAAGATCCTTCTGTGCTGAGCGCTCCGGACAGCCACTAACCATTGATCCACGAGGGAGATCATAATAAAGTCTCCAGGAGCTCTCCAATCTGTGGGAGGAGGAGAGTGGACGAGGCAGGGGCTGGGGGCAGGGCCAGGCTGAGAAACTTCTTCCTCTGGCTGTTTGGCGATGTTCAGAACCTTTCATTCATTGGTTTAATTGTGGCCGTGGCTTTTAGAGCCTCCTTACCTCTTAAAGAAGCATACTAAAATATGCACGGATGCACCAGTGCGATGTCTGCAGTTCAGTAAGTCCCAGAGAGTAAGGCGGGAGAATCGGGAGGGGAAAGGTAACATTCATGTCACAGAGCATTATCTGCCCATCAAAAAGGAACAAAGTGCTGACCAACGCTACAACATGGATGGACCCAGACACCATCTAAAATGGAAAAAGCCAGAAAAAAGGGCACCTACTGTATGATTCCATTTAAACTAAATAGCCAGAGGAGGTAAACCCATAGAGACGGAAAGCAGATCAGTGCTTACTGGGACTGGGGTTGGGGAAGGCATCGGGGCAAACTGCGCCCTGCGCGGGGATCTCCTTGGAGGGTGATGAAAACATTTTAGAACTAGAGAGAGGTGATCGATAGACAATACTCTGAACACATTAAATGCCTCTAATTTGTACACTTTATGGATTTTATTTATTTGAGACAGAACATGTGCACGTGAGTGGGGGCAGAGCGGCAAAGCGGGAGGGAGAGAGAGAATCCCAAGCAGACTCCACGCTGAGCGCAGAGCCCAACACGAGGGGTGGTGGGGGGCCTCGATCCCAGGGCTCTGAGATCATGAACTGAGCCAAAACCAAGAGTCGGACGCTTAACCGACTGAGCCACCCAGGGGCCCCTGATCTGTACACCGTAAAGGGTTAATTTTATGCACTTTGTGAAAAAAGGGTTTTGCCCCCAAATTTAAAAAGTTGCTTTTCCAAATAAAAAAATTATAATAAAATAAAATAGTGCAGGAGCTAAATGTGTGAAGATGAAGAGTCCAGCGGGGGAGGACCGCTTTCTCCTCTAGGCACCTGCTCTGGGTGGCCCAGAACAGGGGTGCAGAGAAATAAGGCGGGGAGCCCACCTGGATGCAGCAGGAGTCATGTGAACAGGTGCATGGTCAGAGCATGGCTCTCCGACCCACCAGCAACCGAGGCCGTCATTCTCCTCATCAGTATTAGCCACCATTGGCATTGAATTTGGACTTTTCTTCCTCCCCCAAAGAACCAGGACAATTTAAAGAGAAACGGCCATGGCAAAGGTTCTAGCTGGCTGGAGCAGAGCCCAAGCGACGAAGGTGTCCCTGGTTACTGATGAAACATTCCCAAGTTGAGCGGGAGGAGTGGCGCTTTCCTGTCTGCCTGGGGCTTGGCTCACCATCCAGGAAACCACCTGCTGCAGGCCCCCTGTTCATAGGGAGCCCAGCAGCCTAGCGATGGCTCTGTAAACAGATTCCTCCTCCCGCCCACACCAATCTGCATGCTACAGCTCCTGCCCTTCTCAGAGCTGCCTGACAACTGGGACTGCAGGCTGCCCACGCCAGAAACACAAAACCTGGCCACCCACGTCCTCCCTGCAAATGTCACAGTCCAGAGTAGCCGCCTCTCATCCCCAGGGGCTCCTGGTCACAGGCATGGCACGGATCGCTTTTGCAAGTAAACATCAACCCAACCAGAATGCAAGCGAGGGGGGAGGGGGTGGCCCCAGCGAATCCAGTCTGGGGAATGCGAGGGGCTATCACCCTTCTGCAAAGCAATCTGGTCTCTGTTCCGGAGCCCCAGAAATCAATTCCCATAGCCTGTGACCCAGTAGGTCTGCCTCTCGGTGTCTGCCCTAAAAAAGGTCATCAGAAATCAGGGATGACAATCAACATGCAAAGAACTGCATCACCACAGGATGTATAGAAAGGAGTGGAAAAGCTGAGAACAGAATTGTAGACGGTGGCTGAAGACAGGAGAATTCTCCCGTAGCCACGGAGTGATGTTTGCCAGACATTTCAGACCTGGGAAAATTCTGAGAGCCTAACACAACATGAAACAGAGTAGGGTCCAAAATTGCACATGTGATTGATTGAAATTGCTAATGGTGACGATGAGCATTTATTGTGAGCTCCCTGGGGACCCGTGCCCAGGGCTGGGCTTCGTTTAGCCTTGTCGAAAGCCTGAGAGAAAGGTCCAACCTCACGCCCATTTCACAGATTAAGGTGTGGAGGCACAGAGAGAACCCATCATTAGCTCCACAGCACCAGGCCCTAAGATCACTGAGCAGTGACTTTGGGACCCATTTGCAGGTCCAGAATACAGCATGTGATGACATTAATGTTAAAGCCATCAGCACATTTATAGGACAAAGAGCCTGAAGTTAAGGGTAGTCCTCTCTGGGTGGTGCCACATAGAATGATTTTTATTTTCAAAGTTCTTTATATCTTGGGTATTTTCCGTATTTTATCCAGTGCACAAAGACTACTTTTAAAACCAGAAACCATGCTATTTTTAAAAGGCTCCAGAGATTTCATAACTTTCCCTAGAATGGCTTAAATAACAACACAAACAAAGACCAGTAATGCAAGGAAATCTGCCCTCCCAGGGCTCCCCCCTGCCCCCTGCCCCGGGCAGTATGAGCTGTACAGTCTTACACATTGATTTTCCTTCCTGGGAGAATGTGCCCTTGACTTTAAATAGCTTCAGGTCAAGAGCCTGAGAACAGCTCTCTCCTTCTGCCCTCTCAGGGGGTACAGGGGAC
>RCUC01147823.1:0-76734 GCA_003697995.1 Taxidea taxus jeffersonii | reverse complement strand
CTGTCAAGATCTTTTTTTTTTTTTTACCTGTCAAGATCTTAACTCCATTGGTGCTCTCCCTCCCTCCCTCGCTCCCTCCCTCTCTTTCTTTTCTTCCTTCCTCCCTTTTCTTCCTTCCTTCCTCCCTTTTCTTTCTTTCTTCCTTCCTCCATTTATTTTCTCTTTCTTTCTCTCTTTCCTTTATTCTCCAAATATCTTTGAAACTTCCTCATGCACCACGCAATGTTTTAGGTGGTTCCTCTCTTCCACAGCAATAGAGGAGAAGTCCAGAACCCTGCTTGAGGACTGCTATGGTATGAGTGGTGTCCTCCCCAAATTTGTGTGTTGAAGCCCTAAACCCCAACCTCAGAATGTGACTATATTTGGACATAGGGTCTTTAAAGAGGTTTAAATTAAATTCCACTGAAACCATTGTGATGGGCTCTAATCCATTCTGATTTGTGTCCAAGAAGAAGAAATTTGGACAGAGATGTGTGAGCCCATAGACAAAATGGCCACTTGAAGACACAGTGAGAAGACGGTCCCATGCCTCGGTTTTCTTTTGAGGCTGCTGTGCCCCTTGCCATTGCAAGAAGTCCAGAGGCCTATTGATCAACATGTTCAATCCTGCTCCCTGCAAGCACTGACATGCATGTGACTGAGGTCAACCAGTCACCCTCTCTCAGGTGCTGGCTCCAGAGCAGAGAGAGCAGGGGCCGGAAGTGGGGACAGGCAGGGGGACAGCTCGTCCTTGGGACCACCCATTGGTTCTGCCAGTGCCATGCTGGCGGTGCCAAGTCGGTTGCTGGGAGTTCTATGAACTGCCCCCCCAAATGTCCTCCTCTCCCCAGCAAATTCCCCTGGTGGCTAGGACAGGGAGTGGTGCCCACGTGGGTAAAGGCCATCTCCAGAGGCTGAGACTGAAGTTCCCCTGGGCCATGTGTCAGGACTAATGCCCGAGTCTGTCCCCTCAGCCACTCTCATGTAGAAGTTTGGGGAGGGGGTGGGATGGTAAGGGGGAGCAAGAATTAGATATTTGCATTGCAGGGTAAGTTTGACAAACAGAAACACCTGAGGGAAGGTGTGGAGGCAGAATCCAAGACTACATAACAACATCGAAAAATAAATAAACAAAAAATACAGCCATTCGATGAATTCACAGCTCACAGGGTGGCCAGGAGAGGCTCACAGAATGTAGAAGTAATAGAGGCTTGTTGTAAAGAAAACAAACAAAAACTAACCACACAGACAATAACACTGTTATTTTGGCAAATATCCTTTCAACCACCTACAAAAAACTTCAGGGTGGCTCAGTCGGTTAAGAGACCAAATCTTGATTTCGGCTCAGGTCATAATGTTAGGGTCCTGGGATCGAGCCCCACATCCGGCTCTGCTCAGCGGGGAGTCCACTTCTCTCCTCCTCCCTCTTCCTCTGCCCCTCTCCCACGCACATGCGTGCACTCTCTCTCTCTCTCTCTCTCTCAAATAAATAAAAAAATTTTAACGATTTTATTTATTTATTTGCCAGAGAGAGATAGCACACACACAAGCAGGCAGAGTGGCAGGCAGAGGCAGAGAGAGAAGCAGGCTTCCCGCTGAGCAAGGAGCCCGATGTGGGACTTGATCCCAGGACACTCACTGATCATGACCTGAGCCGAAGGCAGTGGACTTACCCACTGAGCCATCCAGGCATCCCAATAAAATTCTTTTTAAAGATTTTATTTATTTATTTGACAGACAGACATCACAAGTAGGCAGAGAGGCAGGCAGAGAGAGAGAGAGGAAGCCGGCTCCCCGCGGAGCAGAGAGCCCGACACGGGGCTCGATCCCAGGACCCCAGGATCATAACCCCAGCCACAGGCAGAGGCTTTAACCCACTGAGCCACCCAGGTGCCCCCCAATAAAATTTTTTATTTGTGGTAAAATCTACATAATATAAAACTTACCATTTTAGCCATCTGTAAACATCAGAGGCATTAGGTACTGTCACATCATTGTGCAGCCGTGACCTCCAACCACCTCTAGTACTTTTCTTCTTCGTCCCAACCTGAAACCCTGCACCCATGAAATGAAAACCCTGCTTCCCACTTCCCCCCAGGCCCTGGAAACCACCATTCTCCTTTCTGTCTCTATGAATTTGACTCCTCCAGATGCCTCCAAGCCTGGCCAGGCTACTTTTCTAAATGCACGTACAGATCGCTTGATGGAAGTGGAGTCACAGAGAAGCACAGTTTTGGACTGTTTTTGCTTGGCAGTATGATGGCTGTCGCCACATTTGCATACGGAGCTCTGCCCCCTCAATCATGGTGCCTGCCCGGCACCCCGCAGAGAGTCCTCCGTGTCATTTGTCCAAGCCCTCCCTGCTGATGGACATTGGGTTGTTTCTAGTCTCTTTCCCAAGCCATCTCAGTAAAAGACCTCAGTCTTCATCCCTACAAAGGGATCTGGTCAGGTCTTTACAATGAATGCCCACAGCTATAGTTTCTGAGCCAAAGGGAGCTGTTGAAGCACGGATGCCCATTGCCAGTGTACCTAGAAAGTAGAATATAAAAATGCTCATTTTCTCAGCATTTCTGGGAGTTACCATCAGCCTTTATATAACATTTTCTCATATGGCTGGAGGAAAAAAAAAAATCTCACTGCTTCAATTTGCTTCTATTCAACTGAACATCTATTCATATGTTTTCTTGGCCATTTGCCTTTTTTCCTCTGTGAATTGCCTATTTCTACTTTTTACAACTTTTTCAAAGAAAAAAAATATCCAGAAATAGAGAGGTATGTGTGCTACCCTCAGGACCAAGACCAAATAAAATTGTGCCTCCTAAAGCCTCTCGCGAGGGCACATTTGTCAACGGAATGAACGTGCCTTGAAATTCCTCCTTTAGCTGGCTTCCGGGGCATTATATTTGTTCAATATGTGAATCATTAACATCACAGCAGCTGAAATCATCAGAGCCAAGAAGCTTAAAGGTTTCCTTCCAGCTCCTAAATCTCAGATAACAAAGGAAAAAAGGCAAGTTATCTAGCACTGGAAATATAAATTTACATTTTCCCAGGTAGCTGAGGCCAAGCGCAACTTCACATCATGTGGGCACCTCGTGAGCTGTGTGCAGAGAGGAAGTCACTGAGATCCTTGGTTGCGCTTTCTTCCACTTGAATCCCTCTACTGTCAACAAAGGAAATTGTGTAAAACACAAGGGAGGCATGTGGGTGGTTTGTTTTGTTTGTTTGTTTGTTTGTTTTTTCAGAGAATGAGCATCAGAAATGCCCATTGCAAAAGTTCATTCAAATATTTATTTAGATGACATTCTATGTCACTTAGAAAATGAAAAGAGGGACACCTGGGTGGCTCAGTTGGTTAAGCAGCTGCCTTCGGCTCAGGTAATGATCCCAGCATCCTGGGATCGAGTCCCACATCGGGCTCCTTGCTCAGCAGTGAGCCTGCTTCTCCCTCTGCCTGCCACTCTGTCTGCCTGTGCTCACGCGCGCTCTCTCTCTCTAATAAATAAATAAAATCTTTTTAAAAATTTTTAAAAAAAGAAAATGAAAAGATCATATTTTTTACATTTTCCTTTGCTCTTTAAAAAAATTTTTATAAAGAGGAGGAAACAAGCCCAATTTTCCTAATTTTGTTGGCAAGAGCCAAAGTCTCACTGGATTCCACCTAAAGTGTGGCCACAGGTAGCCGTGTTTGAAGTAGTCAAGTGCAGGAGGCAGAGAGAACACGGACACACCCGGAAGCACCACCGTGAAGTCAGCGTTCTGTCCAACTTAATTGCAACAATCACGACGATGACAATAACAGTAATATTGCTCTCAAGGGAGTTGTCACGCCTTCAAGGCAACAGGTTCATTTTCTGCTCCGAGGTGGGCAAAAATCCCAAGTCATTATCCCCATTGTCATTGTCACTCTTTGTTATGTCTCAGCCCCAAATTCTGATCCTCTCAAGGCAAGTCTTGGTGTCCTTCCTTACAACAGCCTTGTCCTGGATGCCCTTTGAGCACCTTCCCTGTGCAAGATCCCTGAAGGCAGGAAGTCAGAAAGGCTTTTTTTCACTTTATGAAAGATAAAAGTGAGGAGCACTGTAGTGTGGCTTGGTCACAGCTGCCCAGCACTTAGACTAAAAAGGAAGGAAAGTAGCAGGTGGTGTGGAAAAATTCTCCTCTCTAGTAGCGAACAGGACGGTTTCTAAGGACAGACATTGGAGCATTAGAATACTTTCAGCAGCAAGTCACAGAAACCCAACTCAACTCTTCCTCAGGGACTCTGGCCTGGGGTGTGTCCCAAAGCCTAACACGGGAATGTATGAGAAACCTGGCAGCAAACTGTGGGCTTTGGGTCTCTCATCCCAGCCCCTCTACCTGTGCCTGAGCTCACAGCACCCGGGTCTGCACATTAGAGACACTCAAGTTCCAAATGCTATGGAAGGGCTCTGATTGGCCCAGCCTGGCTAGCTGCTCTCCCGTGTAGGTCATCCTGGGTCAGGTTCCAGCTGTGGGCAAGGGCTAGCATTGTCTAGTCTTGAGATCCTGGGAATTGGCATCAAGCAGGAGCCGTTCCTCGATATTCCTGCAGTGTGTCCTACAACTTGCCATGAACTTCTGAAATGAAAGTTTTTGGTGTGAACCCAAATTTTTCAATTCACCTGGGTAAGACTGGCAGGCTGTCTGGTAACTTTGTAAGAAGCTACCAGAGCTCACTGCAGAAGAGATGGATTTATAAAGCAAATAGTGTTGTATCTATCAGCGACATTGAATTTTTAATGGAAACTTTCCAACAAAGAAAGCTTCATACCCAGATGGTTTTGTTGGTGAATTCTACTAAACAATTAAAGAAGAAATCTTATCAATCCTACACTACCTTTTCAGGAGCATAAAATAGGAAGGAAACTTCCCAGTTCGCTGTATGAGACCAGATTTATCCTGATGCCAAAACCAGAGAAAGACTTGACAAGAAAAGAAATATGCCATACACAGATGCAAGATTCCTCAGGAAAACAGTAGCAAACTGTCCAGAAATATATTAAAGCGATACTACATCACGACTAAATGGAGTTTATCTCAGGATTGCAAGGCAGGTTCAACACTGGAAAATCAGTCCGTGTGATTTGTCAAAAATCCACAGATCTTTGTACCACAAAGAGTAAATTTTACTGTGTGCAAATTTTTAGACATCACCCATAATGTCAGAGAAGTCCAAGATGAGATGCACACAGTGACAAATGAACCTGTTTACAAACGGATGGCTTAGGCACGCTCGCCTGGTGAGAAAGGGAGGAGGTAAGATGGTGTTTTGACCAGAATCTCTAAGGAGAAAGAAAAAAAGAACCACACATAAACTGGTGTTTCAGTTGGTAAATTTGTTTCTCAAACAGATACAGGCTATGAATTCCAAAGCTATTTTACATGTACAGTAGAGTTGAACAAATAAGTAGGTATTTGGAGATGATAATGGAGATAACAAGAGGTTTTTAATTGACTGAGAAAGAAGTTACCAAGAAAAATCAACTGGGGGGTGCGGATACCAGAATGAACACCATGGTGCTGGACTGGAGTCAGAAATAGCAATATGAACTCATTTGTTGAAGTACGCACACAGACAGAAATAGAGATACGTGTATTTGCATGTTTCGAATACATACCTAGAATTCCCTAGCTCAGGGAGCCTGGGTGGCTCAGTTGGTTAAGGGTCTGCCTTCTGCTCCGGTCGTGATCCCAAGGTGCTGGGATCGAGCCCCATGCTGGGCTCCCTGCTCAGCAGAGAGCCTGCTCCTCCCTCTCCCTCTGCTGCTCCCTCTGCTTGTTCTCTCTCTCTCTCTTCCTCCACCCCAACAAATAAATAAATAGAATCTCAAAAAACTAAAAACACGGGGCGCCTGGGTGGCTCAGTGGGTTAAAGCCTCTGCCTTCAGCTCAGGTCATGATCTCAGGGTCCTGGGATGGAGCCCTGCATGGGGCTCTCTGCCCGACAGGGAGCCTGCTTCCCCCCACCCCCCGCCTGCCTCTCTGCCTACTTGTGATCTCTGCCTGCCAAATTACTAAATAAAATCTTAAAAAAAAAACTAAAAACACAAACAGAAACCAGTACACGCTTATTAGAATGGCTAAAATAGGGACGCCTGGTTGGCTCAGTTGGTTGAGCAGCTGCCTTCGGCTCAGGTCATGATCCCAGCGTCCTGGGATCGAGTCCCACATCGGGCTCCTTGCTTGGTGGGGGAGTCTGCTTCTCCCTCTGCCTGCCTCTCTGTCTGCCTGTGCTCGTTTGCTCTCTCTCCCTCTCTCTCTAACAAATAAATAAATAAATCTTTCAAAAAAAAAAAAAAAAGAATGGCTAAAATAAAATAAAAACATCAGCAATACCAAATGCTGGTGAAGTTGCAGGGCAACTCGAATTCTCAAGACTGTTGATGTGGCGTTATGAAGAATGTTGTTGGTTTTTTTTACACACTTACATGTATACGCATCGATAATATACTATTTGTGGTTTCTTTAAGCATAATGAACACGATCACATTGAATACATCCTTCTTCCTCTAGTTTCTTCCCTCAGTAGTCAAGGGGATTTTCAAGGGTGTCTTCGGAGCTCTCTGAAGTCAATGGGGAGCAGATGCTGAGGAGGACACTGTGAGCTCCATCCACCCTCCCTCCTTCCTCTGGGCCCTCAACACCCCCAGGGGGCTCAGCCCAGGGGGTAGGGGGAGCTGGCCAGCCACATCTCAGGGACCTGCCTGTGTGACCTGTGCTGATCACCGCACCTTTCATATTCCTTCCCCTGGTCTCCGAGAACATATTCAAGGAAGACCTGAGGCCCCAACCTGCTCTTAAGATGCAGCCCAAGATTTCAGAGCCGTGGAAAACTCTCCACCCTGAGCCACCGGGGCGGTGGGCTGTCAGTCTGGAGCCACCAGCGGCCAGTTGCCCCCTGACATGGAGCCAACCGCAATGGAAGCAGAGTCAAGGGTTGGAGAATGAGCTCATGGGTCCTGAAAACATTGCTGGAGACCATGAAGCCACCAGCTGGAAGCCAGCACCACCTTTGGACTTCCCGGAGTCAGGAGCCAGTGAAGGGCTCGTTTTCTTCAGCTGGAGGAATCCTGAGGAACACGCATCCCATGCACCAACCGCAGAGCCCAAAACCAAGCTTTGGCATCTGGTCACCTGTCCCCCACCCCTACCCCTCCCACCCTGCCCTGGCTTTAAGCCCTTCTCCCAGAGCCTGCCCCCATGCCCTCCTTGTGCCTTGACACCCTCCCCTTGGATTGGACCCGCCTCCCAAAGTCCCTGATGGCAATGCAATGATGTTAAGTAGTCGGTTATTCCCTCAAGCAAAAATGGTGCTTTATGAAAATTGTGGCGGTGTCCGCTAACAGCTCAGTCACCAGTACTGCTTCTCAAAACAACCACTGTACCTCAGTACTCCCACAGACGTGTTTTCTGCCTACGTCTCATTTCCTCACACAAAGGATTAAAAAATTGTGTGCTCAAGTATCTAGATTTAATAAAACTAATAATGCTTACTGCTTCATAAAAGACATTCTTTTTTTTTAAGATTTTATTTATTTATTTGACAGAGATCACAAGTAGACAGAGAGGCAGGCAGAGAGAGAGAGAGAGAGAGGAAGACGCAGGCTCCCTGCTGAGCAGAGTGCCCGACGTGGGGCTTGATCCCAGGACTCGATCCCAGGACCCTGGGATCACGACCTGAGCTGAAGGCAGAGGCTTTAACCTGCTGAGCCACCCAGGCACCCCCATAAAAGACATTCTTAAGGGAAACTGGTGTTTTCTTCTTCCTCACAAAAGTGGTGGTGAAGAAAAAATAAAGTGACAACTGGGGTCTTTTGGTGCCCCTGCCTTGATTCCTGCTAGGGTGCCAGCAGTTTTCCTCACCATTGCTTTCACACACCAGGGCAAATGTCAACATAGTAAAAAAGGCAACAAACACCTGCGTATCATTGTGAAAATCTATTTGATCACCTGAAAGGGTCTTAGGTTCTCTTAGGGACATTTTGAGAAGTGCTGCCTTACACTATTTGAAAAGATGGACTAGTTGTCCAAAAACCTCAGATTATGTAATCCAATCAAGATAATAGGATCCTTTTTTTTGAAGTCACGTGTCCACAAATGCCTACCATGTTTCAAACACCGTTCTGTGCTAGGAGCACAGAGGTAAATATAGGCATATGTGACTCCCTATACCTTAGGGCTTAATTTTATTTGAGGAGACAGACAACAGACAAAAAAGACAAGTTTAGACTATGAAAAGGTTATTAAAGGACATAGTCAGTACAATGTACTGGAGGCTGGCCTGTGGGAGTCCTTGTCTCCCCCAAATGGCCAGGGGAGGTTTCCCAAGGCATACTCTTAAGGAAGGCTAGAAAATGAGAAAGACCCATTCCTGCGAAGGGCCCAGGAAACAGCATTCCAAGTACAAGACACAGAAAACACAAAGGCCTTGGGGTAGAAATAGCATGGCATTCTTTTTTTTTTTTTTTTAATATATTTTATTTATTTGTCAGACAGAGAGAGAGAGCACAGGAGTGAGCACAGGCAGACAGAGTGGCAGGCAGAGGCAGAGGGAGAACCTGGCTCCCCACTGAGCCAGGAGCCCGATGTGGGACTCGATCCCAGGACGCTGGGATCATGACCCGAGCCAAAGGCAGCCACCCAACCAACTGAGCCACCCAGGCGTCCCTAGCATGGCATTCTTAAAGAACAGGAGGGGTAGAGTTAACCCTGGCCCTATTTCTCTTTACTGCCTAAGGGTGCTCACCCAATCCAATGGGTTCAAGGTCATCTGCTGCATGCATGGCTGACAGCCACAAATGCTTTTCTTCTGCTGACCCTCCCCAACAGCCAGACATACCACCCAACAAAAACTGGCCACCAAATGGGCCAGTGCTCAACATTGACCCGGTATACCTCAGGCTAGCAGTAAAGATGCGCCAAGGAAAACCACAACCCCACGACGACTCATGCCCTATTACCACTAAACTCACCTTTGGATTGGGGAGAAGGCGCCCATCAGAACTGCAACTGACCCCCAAAACGAGAGAAGAAACAGACAATAAACCCACACGCATGGGAGAGGTAGAGAGAGAGATGCTGCTTCTGGAGGAGATGAATTTGGCTCTTAGGAACACAGGCCGATCCCGGAACTGCCATCTCTACAGCTCCTTGGGACGGTCCTGTTGCTTCTGACATGAATTTTGTTGAGTTTGACCTGCGTGTTCCTGGGTAACTGTTCAAAATTCCAATGCCTCGCGGCACCCCCAGGTACTCCAGTGCAATCGATCAGGGTCAGGCCCTGCCTCCCTGTATTTGTGCAGCAGCCAGAGCCCCGGGCCTTGGGGGTGTGCTTCCCCCCTGGCCCCCTGGGGATACCGGCTCTGATTGCCTTGCTCAGCCGAGCAGCGGGTAACGAACGCTTGTCCTCGCTCGCCGCGGACGCCACCGCTCGCGGAGACCCGAGGAAAAGACTCTGCGGCGGCAGAGAGCGGGCGAAACTGGCTTCTCAGGTTCACCTTCACACACCCACAGTAAGAGGGGCGCGGGGTAAGGCAGTCGAGCAAAAATGTGCACTGGTAAAAAAGAGAGCCGGGACGCTCGGTTGAGGCACCGCTGGGATTCGAACCCAGGATCTCCTGTTTACTAGACAGGCGCTTTAACCAACTAAGCCACGGCGCCGCCCGCACGAACACCGCGAGAATCTGCGCCCCATCACCATTTATTCCATCCGCCGTGCGTGTGCGCATGCGTTCTGCCTGTAGCCGGCGCATGCGTGGTGTCCAGTTTGGCTCACACCAGTGGCTGGGCTGAAGGGGGTCGCACGCGAAAAGCCGGGAGCTAGTGGCGCGAGAGACGCGGGCGGGCTGGTCTTCCCGGTGTCTGTGGTGTCTGCCCCCATGCGCGGAGCCCGGTGGCCAGGTGTTTGGGGGACGCCCGCGCAAAGTCGGCCCTTCTGCCCTCCGGACCAGGCGCGGGAAGCCCCCCAGCCCGTCCTGCGAGGCCGAGCCCCGGGGGTTGGGTCGGGGCTCACACCCCGCGGTGGCTCCGCGCTGAGTACGCCGCGCAGTGATCGCTCCGGCGCCCTGAGCCCGGGAGGCGGCGGCGCTCCGGGGCCGCGCTCGGGGTCGGCGGCCCTGCCCGCCCTGGGGGCCCCTCCGGCCGCCTGGCGAGACCGGCCCTTCCGTCGTGCCACTTCTCCCAGGACACCGCGGGCGCCTGAGCTGGCCCTGCGGGACCGGGAGCTTCGAGGGGACCCCGACGCCGCCCGTGGGGAGGGTTGCGCTGCGGGAGCAAGCGGGGCCCTCCCCGCCCAGGCCCCCTGCCTGCTGCTTCTGGGTCTCCTCTCCCGGACGCGGCAGCCACCTCGTCCCGACCCTCGTTAGAGGGCTTGCGAGCAACGACAAAACCAAACGCTGCTGCTCCCTTCACCCAACGGCGCCTCCGGCGGGAGAGCCTCGAACACGGAAATGCAAGTTTCTGCAAGTACGGACGCACGGCACGGGTCGCGCGAGTACCACCTGCAGTAGCAAAACCTGGGAAGCCACGTGTGCGCCCATCAGTGGGGCACTGTTGGCGCCTGCAGCCCGGCCGCGCCCCACAGCGGAGAGGGGGACGCATCTGTTCGGGTCGAGGGAGACTGCTTAGCAATGGGACTTCCCTTTCAAAGACAGCCCGGCTGCTGGGAGGGCGCAGAGTGGAGCTCTGACATGTTCATCCATCATGGACGTGGATAAATGGAGACATCCTGAACGGCCAGCCCCAGTCTGACCAGTCACCAGGGTGATGACTGAGGAGGGCAGCACCGAACCCAAGACCTGCCCAAATAGTGACCAGCTTCTGGCGCCCCTGGGCAGAGTTATGGGATGCCAGTCAGTTGACACGAAATAAATCAGGCCTACAGTTAAGTTTTTAAGACAAACCAAGGGGCATACTCCTGATTGACGGAAATCACGTGAGCCATACCAGATGGGAAAGGAAGCCCGTCCTGTCTGTTAACTGAAACCTTTGTGCCTTCCAAAGTAATTGATTTGTGGAGTGTGGGGTGCACTGTGGAAGCAGGGGGAAGACTGTACATTCGCCTGGGCTTTCTGGAAATGGAAAACTCTGGGTGGAGACTATGAAACATTCTGTGATGGCAGTGCCCTCCACCCATCTGCCTCTGACCTTCCTCTGCCCCGAGTGTCTGGCCATCCGGGAGCACTAGCCAGTGAGGTACCCACAGTGCCTTGCCACACAACAGCCTCCCCCGCATAGGGGTCCCCACATATCTTCCAATTCATTTGACCAAGCTTTCCTTAGGAGCTGTGGGTGCTGGCCTGGCTGCCTCACAGGGCAACACCAGAGTCCAGAATGTGTTCGTAAAAGGAGACAGAATGAACACCAAGACATGAAAGCTTAGGAGTAGCAAAAGTGCTTCTAGAATTCACATGCACATTTGTTTTCTAAAGGACTCGAGATTTATTCTGCATGAAATCTAAAAACAGTGTTTGATCCCCAAGGGGGCTGTGGAGCTGAGGCTGTGCCCCTGCCCCAGTCTGACACGCTCACCCGGGCTGGGTCCAGCCTTAGAGAAAGGTTCCTTCAGAGCCCCAAAACCTGCTTCACAGGGGACCCGTGCTCAAGTCAGTCAGCAAGCCCAGTGAGCATCAGTCATTGGCAGTCAGGCTGCACTCCTGTGACGGTGAGTCTTCCCCTCCTAATAATGATGAGGTTTCTGTTAACGAGCCTTTTGCATCCATCCGGCAGAACACACATTTGGTGACTGTTTCAGGAAATATGTCACTTTCGTAGTTGGAGAAAGGCCTGTCACATACTTCACACTGACATGAAATATTTAAAAAGCATAAAAGCAAGTGCTGGTCACAGGGAACCAAGACATCCAGGTAGGATTCTCCTACCAGAGCCAACCCCCCGTGGCTGGGCTAAGGCAAGAGCTGCCTCTCCGCTCTGTGGTCTCTGCCCCCACAAGCATGGACGTTGCAGGCCACTGAGAGAGAATGCTTCTCCCTCTCTCCCCCCACGGGCTTCTCCCTCTCTTCCCCCACAGAAACTATGCAGGTACAACCAGCCCATCCCCTGCTGTGGGAATCCTGGGGGCAGGAGTGGCAAGCCACTGGACATCAGAGAGGATGGGGGGTAGGTATCTAACCCCATCCTCTGCCCTTCACAGAGCACAACTCTGGGGCCGAGGGACTATCCTAACTCCCTGACATCCCAGGGACCTAACTTACAGAACCATGAGAAGCAAGTAGGCAAGATTTCCGAACAAAGCAGTACTTTTTACTAGATGATGAAGGTGCTGAGCCGCCTCCTCCATCTCAGCCTGTTTCTGGCCACAGTGCACAGAGAATAGTGGCTACAGTGGCACAGCTCACCCACCCTGTCTGCTTCCCACACACAAGTGAGCCACACCACAGGCCAGGCTATCAGGCCACAGGCAGGGGTCTCAGGGATGCCTCCCACAGCAGCATTCCCCTGCAAGAGGGCATGCCTCTGCCCTGGCACACCAGGCCTCTGTGCTTTGCCACCTTTGCCTACTCAGGGCACTAAGGCCTTTGGGAGAGGCAGCCACATACCACCCAGGGCAGGCCTTCTGGGAAATCTGGCTTCTGAGGTTTCTTATATTGATTTTGAGCAAGACAAATGCAGAGGGCTCATCTTTGGAAGAGCTTCAAGTATGTCTCTTTCTTTTCTTTGTTTTGTAAGAAATAAATTTGGTCCTTTATCTACCTTATTCTGCAGCATAATTTCCCGTGGCCCAACCCAAAAATGGCAGGGCTCAGAGAAGGCAGCCCTTGGGGGCCCTGTCCCAGGGGACAGGTGGAGGACACGGGCAAGCACTGCTCTGTAGCCAGTCAACTTCTAGGGTCCAAGGGCCAACATGGCCACACAGGCCATGAGGACCAGCTGGCCGCAAAGACAAGGTCCGTGTTGGTCCCACCCCTCATCTCCCTGCCCTACAGATTAGCCATTTCTAGCAGCAGCTCCTGGCTGGGCCTTCTAAGAGGAGAAAAGCCTAGGTGGCTTCCCCTGCAGGGAAGGAGGACTCAGAGGCCCCACCAGGGGCTCCTCAAGCCTCTCAGGGTGCAGCCAAGTGTCTATACTGCAAGGCCCTCATAGGGACTGGCCTCCAGCACCCAGGGATAGACTCTGTGGCCATCCCTGGCCAACACCTGGTGAAGCATATGTGTCCACCCTACTATCACTGTCCTCCACTAGAGAAAAACAGGTAGCTGAGCCCCTTCCCTGGGAAGGCACTGGGCAGTGGGGGCCTGACCAAGGGGTCTGCTGCTAAAGCGTGGGAGGCTAATGCTGTGTCCAGCTGTGTGTCCAGCCATGCCCCTCTGACTCATTTCACTCCTCAAATACCCCAGGCTCACTCCTGCCTCAGAGACTCCACACTGGCTCTTCCTGCTGCTGGGAAGTCCTTCCCCTGAACATCTGCACAGCTCACTCCCTCATCGCCTCAGGTCTTTAACAAATGTTAACCTTCTCAGTGAGACCTATCCTGGCCATCCTTTCAAGTGTGACCAGCAGAAGCACCTGAGTTGCTCAGTGGGTTGAGCAGCTGACTCTTGATTTCAGCTCAGGTCATGATCTCAGCGTCCTGGGATCAAGACCCGCATTCAGCTCCCTCCCCTCTCAGCAGGGAATCTGCTTGAGGATTCTCTCCCTCTGCCCCTCCCCCACCTATATGTGGAGGGGCAGATAAATAAATAGTCTCTCACAAATAAAGTGTCACCAGCATTCCCATCCATTCCCCTTTCTCTACGTTATCTTTCTCCAAATTATTTATTGCTATGGAATGTATGACGTAAGTTCCCTCAGGGCAAGAATTTCAGTCCATTTGTTCATGGTTTTATCCCCAGTTACCCAATAAATGTTGGTTCAAAGAATAAATTCATTTGTGGAGGAAACTAATGAAAGCCTTCGTTGAGCTTAATATTACCCAATACCAACCTGTTTCACCTTTAAGCCCAAGGCCTTTTTGTACTTGATTACCAGAGGAATTTCGTCAATTTCTTCAATATTCCATAGTCTCATGGTTTTGTCCTAAAACAAGTTAAACAGCAAACCAGCAGTCACAAGATGGGCTCCTTCAGCTGGGAGGCCCCAGGAAGGTGCACTGCATCCACGTTACAATGGGAAGAACCCCATCGTGCAGAGGAGCAGGATTAGGGTGACCTGCCTCCTCCAGGACCATCTCGCCTGTTGCACCATCAAGTCCCACATCCCAGCAAACCCATTCCAGGGTGCAGAAAGTCCCACTTTTCAGCAATGGATTTCCTGGAAGTTTGAGGGAAAAGGACAAAATCCTCACAGTGGCCCCAAAATAGGAACTGAAAGCAAAATTATTTTTAATGACAAATGGATATGCATTGCTACATGATCCACCTTCCGTAGTTGCTGTCAGTTTTCCATGGCTTGCTGTTCACCATGAGTTCCCGCTAAGGGGCCATCCATGATGGTGATTCCCACAACGAAACTGCATTGTAATCACAAGTGTTAATGGACTGCCTTTGATTTTACATATGCAACTGGTATGCTGTGTTTCAAGATCTTGCTAGCAAAATTTTTAATATTGTGAATATTATGATCATATTTTCTAAGAGTTCAAATCGTGAAGATGAGAATAATTACAAGACCAATGCCACCATGACACAGACATCACCAGAAGCGAGGCTGAACAGCTGTGTTTAATGACAGATGGCCCGACAAATAAAACTAGATTGGGAGCAGGGGCAAGGATAATTAACCAGAACATGTTATACTGCAGGGTATGAGGAAAAGAATTTGGAACTGGGTATGGTGGAGAAGAGAATGTGAAAGTACATATGGACACTGAATTTCACAAGCCTGGTAGGAGACGGGCAAGTTCTAAATCAGTTTTTCCATATTCCAGAAAGACACCAATGTGAAAAAAAATGAAATGTAAGCCATCTGGATTGGAAAAAAAGTAAAACTATCTCTATTTGAAAATTACGTAATCTTGCATATAGAAAATCTTAAAAGAATCAACTAAAAAACTATTAGAACTAATAAGTTCAGTAAGATTGCAGGATACAAAATCAATACACAGAAATCTATTGCATTTTTATATACTTGCAATGAACAATCTAAAAGTGCAATCAGATACACAATTCCATTTAGAATAGCATCAAAAAGAAGAAAAATGCAAAACTTATAGATCAAAACTAAAAACTATATATATTGTTGAAAGAAACTAAAGATGTAAATGAACAGAAAGATATCTCATGTTCAATAGATCAGAAAACGTATTGCTAAAATGAGAATAATCCATAAAATGTAATACAGATTCAACACAATCTTTATGAAAACCCCAAATGACTTATTTGCAGAAATAAACACACTGATCTTAACATTCATATGGGGAGCACCTGTGTGGCTCAGCCATTAAGCATCTGCCTTCAGCTCAGATCATGATCTCAGGGTCCTGAGATGGAGTCCCACATTGGGCTCCCTAATCAGAAGGGAGTTTGCTTCTCTCTCTCACTCTGCCCCTGCCCGCCACTCCTGCACAAGCTCTCTCTCTCTCAAATAAATAAAATCTTAAAAAAAAAAAAACCTGAAACAAAAATTGATTAGTGTTCCTAGCTAACATAATAAGACCAAAAAAGGAAAGAAAAATTATACATATTGGGAAGGTAGAAATAAAACTCTTTGCTCACAGATGATATGATGGTCTATGTATAAAATCTAAAAGAATCAACAAGGGACGCCTGGGTGGCTCAGTTGGTTAAGCGGCTGCCTTTCGGCTCAGGTCATGATCCCAGCGTCCTGGGATGGAGTCCCACATCGTGCTCCTGGCTCAGCAGTGAGCCTGCTTCTCCCTCTGCCTCTGCCTGCCACTCTGTCTGCCTGTGCTCACTCCTGCGCTCTCTCTCTATCTGACAAATTAAAAAAATAAAATCTTTAAAATAAATAAATAAAAGAATCAACAAAAAATATCTTGGAGGGACGCCTGAGCGGCTCAGTTGGTTAAGCAGCTGCCTTCGGCTCGGGTCATGATCCCAGCGTCCTGGGATTGAGTCCCACATCGGGCTCCTTGCTTGGCAGGGAGCCTGCTTCTCCCTCTGCCTGCCACTCTGTCTGCCTGTGCTCGCTCTCCTCTCTCTCTAACAAATAAATAAATAAAATAAAAAATCTTGGAATTAATAAGTGATCACACTGGGTTGCAGGATACAATGTTAACACACAAAAGTCAATTACTTTCCTATATACCATCAATGAACAGCTGGAACTATAAATTAAAAACACTACCATTTACACACACCCCCAAATGAACTACTTAGGCATATATATAGCAAAATATGTGCAAGATCTATATGTGGAAAACACGAAACTCTTCATGAATATGAAGATTGAAGATTGTTAAGATGTCAGTTCTTCCCAACTTGACCTATGGACTCAATGCAATCCCAATCAAAATTCCAGAAAGTTATTTTGTGGATATTAACAAACTGATTCTAAAGTTTTTAGAAGAGGCAAAAGATGCAGAATAGCTAGTAAAATGATGAAGAGAGGAACAAAGTTGGATGACTGACACTACCCAACTTCAAGATTTACTATAAAGCTACAGTTATCAAGGCACTGGTGTTGGTGAAAGAACAGACATATCATTGGAACAGAATGGAGAGCCCAGAAATAGGCCCATATAAACATAACCCACTTAACAAATAAGCAAAGGAAATACAATGGAAGAATTATAGTCTTTTCAACAATTGGGGTCAGAACAACTGAACATCCACATGCAAAAAAAAAAAAAAAAATCTAGGCACAGACCTTACATCTTCCACAAAAATTAACACAAGATGGATCACAGACCAAATGCAAACTTATAAAACTCCTAGAGAATAACATAGTAAAAAATCTAGATGACCTTGGGTTTGATGATGACTTTAAGATATAACATCAAAGGGGCACCTGGGTGGCTCAGTGGGTTAAAGCCTCTGCCTTCGGCTCAGGTCATGATCCCAGGGTCCTGGAATCGAGCCTTGCATCGGGCTCTCTGCTCAGCAGGGAGCCTGCTTCCCTTCCTCTCTCTCTGCCTGCCTCTCTGCCTACTTGTGATTTCTGTCTGTCAAATAAATAAATAAAATCTTAAAAGAAAAAAAAGATATAACATCAAAGACATGGTCCACGAAAGAATTAATAAGCTAAACTTCATTAAAATTTTCTGCTCTGCAAAAGACACTGAGAGATAATATCTGCAAAAGACCTACCTGATAAAGGACTATTATCAAAAATCTATAAGGAAGTCTTCAAACTTAACAATAAGAAAACAAAAAACCCAGTTAAAAAATAGACCAAGATCTTAATAGCCTCCTCACCAAAAAGGCATACAGATGGCAAATACGCAGGTGAAAGATGTTCCACATGATATGCAAATTTAATTTGCAAATCAAAGTAACAAGATACCACTAAGCACCTATTATAATGCCCGAAATCTGGAACATAAACAACAATAATGCTGATGAGGATGGCGAGCAACAGGAACTCTCATTCACTGCTGATGGGAATGCAAAAAGGTACAGCCACCTGGTGGCTTTCCTGCAAAGCTAAACATCCTCTTACCATGCAATCTAGCAATCAAACTTCTTGATATTTATCTAAGGGAATTCAAAACTTATGTCCACAAAAAAGAAAACCTCCACAGGGATGTTTATAGCAGCTTTATTCATAATTGCCAAAAGGTGCAAGCAACCAAGGTGCCTTTCAGTAGATGAATGGATAAAGTGTGGTACAACCAGACAATGGGCTATTTGTACTAAAAAGAAATGAAGTATTAAGCCATGAAAAGACATCAAATGCATATTACTAAGTGAAAGAATCAGTCTGAGAAAAGCCATATACTATACACATCCAACTATATAACATTCTGGAAAAGGTAAAACTACAGAGACCGTAAAAGGATCAATGCTTTCCAGGGGTTTGGGAAGGGAGGGATCATAGTCTGTCAGTCTAGGTTCATCAGTTATTCTAAATGTCTCACCTGGAGGGAGATACCGATAATGGGGGAGGGCCACGTATTTGTGGGAGCAGGGAGTATATGAGAAATCTCTGTACCTCCTCTCAATTTCACTATGGACCTAAAACTGCTCTAAAAACATGGAAGAGGGGTGCCTGGGTGGCTCAGTCAGTTAAGTGTCCAACTCATGATTTTGGGTCAGGTCATGATCTCAGGGTCATGAGAGCTAGTCCTTCACCAGGCTCTGAGCTCAGTGCGGAGCCTGCTTGGAATTCTCTCTCCCTCTGCCCCTCCCCTCGCTTGTGCACTCTCTGTCTCTCTCTCAAATAAATAAATGTTACTCAAGCATCGAAAAGAATGAAATCTTCCTATTTGCAATGATGTGGATGGAACTAGAAGTTGTTATGCTAAGTGAAATAAGTCAGTCAGAGAAAGACATATCATAGATTTCACCCATACGTTGAATCTAAGAAACAAAACAGATGAACACAGGGAAGGGGAGGGAAAAATAAGATGAAGTCAGAGAAGGAGATAAACCATAGGAGACTCCTAACTATAGGAAACAAACTGAGGGTTGCTGGAGGGGAGGCAGGTGGGGGGATGAGGTAACGGGGGGATGGGCATTAAGGGAGGCAGGTGGGGGGATGAGCATTTGATGTTATATGAAACTGGTGAAAGTAATCATTATTATTAGGACCTGTGAACCTAATAATAAGTAAATATCTTTTAAAAATAGAAAAATAAAAACATAGTTTATTAAAAAGAATATTAGTGGTTGCCTAGGACTGGGAAGGATAAGGAGATTGGAGCTGATGGCTCAGTGGTGCGGGGTTTCTGTGGGGGGCTAATATATTCTAAAATTGATTGTGGGGATGGATGCACAATTCTGTATAGTAAGAAAAGCCATTGGGGGAAGAAAGAAAAGCCATTAAGTTGTACATTTTAAATTGTATGGTAAGTGGATTATATCTTAAAAAAACTGTTTAAGAGAGAAAAGGACACTTTGACAGTTCCTTACAAAGCTACACATAGTCTTACCATGTGATCCAGCAATCACACTCCTTGGTATTTACCCACATATCTTGAAAACTCATGGCCACACAAAAACCTGCACACAGATGTTTATGGCAGCATTATTCATAATTACCCCAAACTGGAAGCAATCAAGATGTCCCTCAAGAGAAAGGAAAAACAAACTGTGGTACATCCTGACAATGGGATATTATTCAGTGACTTTTAAAAATGAGCTGAAAAGTCATGAGGAGACATGAAGGACCCTCAAATGCATATTGCTAAGTGAAGGAAGCCAGTCTACAAAGACCACAGACTGCATGCATGCAACTATATGGCATTCTGGAAAAGACAAAACTGTAGACAGTAAAAAGTTGCCGGGGGTTCTGGGGATGAAGGGGAGGATGAACAGGTGGACTACAGGGAATTTTTAGGAAGGGATACTTCTGTATGAAACTGTCATGGTGGATACATTACATGCATTTGGCAAAACTTATACAACATAAAGAGTGAAATGTAAACTATGGACTTTGGTTCATAATAATGCATCAATATTGGTTCTTTACTTGTATCAAATATACCACACTTAATGCAAGACATTATTACCAACAGTGGAAACTGGGGAGAGGAAGGGACTATATGGGAACTCTCTGTACTATTAGCCCAACTTTCTGTATACCTAAAACTGCTCTAAACAACAAAATCTATTTTTAAAAAAAGACACCAATACTCCTGAGACAATGGTAACTGATGAATTAGTTTGGGAATACTGGGCAAATGGTCATCCATTATCATATCATTCCTTTTACTGTTTTTATGGAATGGAATGTAGTCAGCAGAACAATGCCCAGAAGTCCTCACCCTAATCCCCAGAACCTGTGAATGTGTTAGGTGACATAACGAAGGGGAATTAAGGTTGCACATGGAATTAAGTTCGCTGACCAGCTGATCTTACAATAGGGACATTGTCCTGGGTTATCCAGACAGGCTAGACATAGTGATAAATGTCCTTAAAAGTGGACAACCCAGGGATGCCTGGGTGGCTCAGTCGTTAAGCATCTGCTCTCAGCTCAGGTTGTGATCCCAGAGTCCTTGGTTCTAGCCCTGCACTGGGCTCCCGGCTCTGTGGGAAGCCTGCTTCTCCCTCTCCCTCTCTCATTGTGTCTCTCTCTGTCAAATAAATAAAATCTTTTAAAAAAGAAAAAGTAGACAACACAGTGAGAGGAGTATGTTCTATAGAAGAAAAGCAGAGAGAAATACAATGTTGTTGGCTTTGAAGATACAGGAAGATGAACAAGCCGAGGAATGTGGTGGCTTCTAGAAAGAGTATGGAAATGGATTACTCCCTAGAGCCTACAGAAAGAAATACAGTCCTGTGGATGCCTTGATTTTAGCCTGGCAAGACCTTGTCATACTTCTGTCTCACAGAACTGGAAGATACTCAGCCTTTGCTGTGTAAGGGGTAAAGTGTATGGTGATTTATTGTAGCAACAATAAGAGACTAAAAACCTGAGGAGTGTTCCATTTCCTGAATGGACATGCTCAACTAAGACGAACTTAATTCCTTGTGGGAGAACAAAAGGGGCCGGTGATCCCCTTGGTGTTGGTCCCTTGCTGTGAGGAGCTGTCAGAGGCCACCAACACTCACTTTCTCCAGTACTTCAGGTGATTTGCCAAATCCCCACAACCTAGCCCTTGAATACTTTGATTCGGGAAGCTGCGAGTTTCAGATCATCTTCTTGATTTCTATGAAGATTTTAGTGAAAAATGCAGAAAACATAAAAGCGTGTTGACATCTTATCCAAATACAAACTGACATTGCTCATCTATCCACATATTCAGCAGACAACACAGATGTAAATTCTGGAAAATTCCATCCAGCCTATTAACTTCTTTCCAAAGCAAATGAAAAGAGCTCACCCACCCGTTAAATGGCCTGCACGTCATGCACACCACACTACACAAAGCCGTGTGATTTGCTCACCTGTGATGTTGGGTCTTTCTTTCTTTCTTTTTTTTGAGAGAGAGAGAAAAAGAAAGTGGGGGGGGCAGAGAGAGAGGGAGAGAGGGAATCTTTTTTTTTTTAAGACTTATTTATTTGGCAGAGATCACAAGTAGGCAGAGAGGCAGGCAGAGAGAGAGGAGGAAGCAGGCTCCCCGCTGAGCAGAGAGCCTGATGTGGGGCTCAATCCCAGGACCCTGGGACAATGACCTGAGCAAAGGCAGAGGCTTTAACCCACCGAGCCACCCAGGCACCCCTGAGAGAGGGAATCTTAAGCAGACTCCCACTGAGCATGGAGCCCGACTCTCAGCTTGATCCCATGACACCAAAATCAGGACCGGAGCCAAAACCAAGAGTCAGACATTTGCTCCACTGAGCCACCCAGGAGGCACTCCCAAGGTATTTCTTAATAGTTTTTAGTCGCCTTTCCCATTCCTCAAAAAGTGGAGAAGCACTTTATAAAAATGATGACTTTGTAGAAATGGAAGAAGGTGTGTTCCCTTAAACATGTACCTCCAGGATGGCTATTACCACTGTCAGCTCTAGAGAAGATATTTAAAATGTGGGCCTGCCATAAAATCGTATGTTTAATGTGTGGCACAAGAACAATGTCCTCTGATGTGGAGAAAGGGGAACCCTCCTACACTGTTGGTGGGAATGCAAGCTGGTGCAACCACTCTGGAAAACAGCATGGAGGTTCCTCAGAAAATTGAAAATAGAGCTACCTTATGACTCAGCAATTGCACTACTGGGTATTTACCCTAAAGATACAAACGTAGTGATCCGAAGGGGCACGTGTACCCGAATGTTTATAGCAGGGTCCACAATAGCCAAGTTATGGAAAGAACCTAGATGTCCATCAACAGATGAATGGATAAAGAAGATGTGGTATATATATATACAATGGAATACTATGCAGCCATCAAAAGAAATGAAATCTTACCATTTGCGACGACATGGATGGAACTAGAGGGTATTATGCTTAGCGAAATAAGTCAATCGGAGAAAGACAACTATCATATGATCTCCCTGATATGAGGAAGTGGAGATGCAACGGGGGTGGGGGTTAAGGGGGTAGGAAAAGAATAAATGAAACAAGATGGGATCGGGAGGGAGACAAACCAAAAGAGACTCTTAATGTCATAAAACAAACTGAGGGGGGTGGGGGGGAGGGGGGTTGGGAGAGGGTGGTGGGGTTACATTATATGTTTAAATTAAAAAATAAATAAATCAATTAATTTTTAAAAAAAGAACAATGTCCTCTGGTTTTGAAATGCACTAAGGATAAGAGTGGAAGAAAGAGATTACAACAGAATAACAAAAAAAGGTATGGGGCACCTGGATGGCTCAGGTTAGGATCCCAGGGTCCCAGGATGGAGCCCCACATCAGGCTCCGTGTTCGGTGGGAAGACTGCTTTCCCGCTCCCACTCCCCCTGCTCGTGCTGCTCTCGATGTTGCTCTCTCCGTCAAATAAATAAATAAAATCTTAAAAAATAATGAAAGGTTTACCCTGTTTCTCCAACACTGTTTCAGGATCTCTGAAGAGGCCACCGTGAGACTAGAGAAGGAGGAAGTGACTGCCCCTTGGTTGCAGGTTGTGACAAAAATTCGTACAGTGAAAACAGGGGTCACTTTTTTTTTTTTTTTTTGGAAATAAGACAGCTTCAGCACTTAAAAAAAAAAAAAAAATCACCAGAAAACGGCAGTCAAGCCAAACAGGATATTCATGTATCTGGGATCCAACGTTATTATCCCAAGTTCAAATTACCTCCGTGCTTTAAGGCCATTTCCCTGAGAAACAAGCTGGAGTCATGACGGCGGGCAGTGTACTTCAGAGCCTCTTACGGTAATGGCCACTTCAGACTCGGCCGGCCTACACCGTCCACTCTTGGGGCAAAGGACCTGGCGGACTGACAAAAAGCCCTGGCCACTAAAAGGTTTGCAGACTGAGGACCTTCGGACAGCTCTGGAGAGCCGGAAGTGAACTCCTGCAAATCTAAAAACCTGTGAGCTCCAGAGAGACCCTGAGGACTCCACGACCCGCGGCTTTGGCCGAGAGGATGTTTTCGCCTGGTGCCTCCTGAGGGCTGACACAGGAATTGGTGAGCAGTGGGCTTGGTAAGAGCAGAGCTGCAGGCCCAAGTGGGGTTCACGGTTGTCAGTGTTTGGTTTTGTTGCTACCTCAGCAAAAAGGAGGGCGTCCGGAGGCTGGGGCAGTCCAGGGAACACCGTGCACCCCCTAAACTGAGGCCATGTTATGTGTCATTTATAGCTCAATAAAGCTATTTATAAATAGAAGTATGTTTATTGAATCAATCTTATTGTACTTGTATTCTTTAAGTCTTACATTTATGTATCTTTTTTTTAGGATTTTATTCATTTATTTATTTGTCAGAGAGACTGGGAGAGAGAGTGAGAGCACAAGCAGGCAGAGGCAGAGAGAGAAGCAGACTCCCTGCAGAGCAGGGAGTCCGATGTAGGACTCGATCCCAAGACCCTGGGATCATGACCTGAGCCGAAGGCAGAGGCTTAACCCACTGAGCCACCCAGGTGTCCCTTACATTTATGTATCTTAAGCACACACAAGAATATAGCCTATGACATTTGAATATCCAATGAAGACTTTTTTAAAGTCCAAATAAATTTCCATAAGAAATAAACATTATAAAATATATTATCAAATATATAAAAACATTATAAAATATAAGATATATAAAAGAAACACGGGGCACCTGGGTGGCTCAGTCAGTTAAGCGTCTGCCTTCAGTTCGGGTCATGATCCCAGGGTCCTGGGATCGAGCCCCACACATCGGGCTCCCTGCTCTGTGGGAAGCCTGCTTCTCCCTCTCCCACTCCCCCTGCTCGTGTTCCCTCACTCATTGTCTCTCTCTTTCTCAAATAAATAAATAAATAAATAAAATCTAAAAAAGGGAAAGAAACAAAATGTTTTATATAAAAATAAAAACATTATAAAGTATAAAAATTATAATATAAAACATTATAAAATACAAAAATAAAGTTAGTCCTATTATGAATTACTTCCTAATTGCTGCTGTTAAGTAGTCCAATTATTACTGTTTCAATACTAGCATTGATATAATAGAGAAGTAAAAAACACTGAATGAGATGCATTTCAAATAAACATTCATTTTTCTTATTTTGGTTTGCACTTTCAGTTTTTTCCAGCTTTACTGAGATGTAGTTGTCATAATCATCTTTCACATTTTTATATTAAAACAATAACACATCGGCATAGAACTTTTATTATGTGTTCTGTTATTATGGTATTGGGGTCGGCTGTGGCCAGGTCTGGGTGGGCTCTCTAACATGTTGGTCATGGCAGGCTGAGTCTTACCCATGGTCCCATGCACCCGGAAACCCCCAGACCACAGAATGGCATGGCTCTAATAAAGGTCAGCAGGGGGCAAGGTGGGACCCCCCTCCCCAGTACTCTTGGGCTCACCACACCTGAAGGACAGCTCTTAGGATACCCTTGGGCTTGTTCTTCTCTGCCATTGGCATGGGAATTCCAGGATATCGTGGTGCAGAGAGGGAAGACCCACCTGGGAGCTCAGAGTGGTCTCTGCTGCTTCCCAATGAGCTTGATGCCTTCCCCCCGAAAGCCCCCTGTTGGCTCCATCACTCACTGGTCTGGGCAGGCCCTTGCTCCAACGAAGCTCAAATGTCAATGGTCGCAGACAAAGAAACTCCTGGCAACTCCCCACCTAAGCCGACATAAGGACCTGCTTCCCACGGTCCCAGCCAGCTCCCTGCATTGAGGATGGCCTGGCATGGCGGGGCGTGGCGGGGGGGGGGGGTGTGTGGCTTCAGAGTGAGCCAGCCCAGGAATTTAGCTTGACAGTAACACTTCTGTGAACACCAGTTCTGAACGTGAGAGAGACTGTAAGTTACTCAGAGGTTGGCCACTTTTACCTTTGAAGCAGACAGGACCCATTTCTTGTTGTTGCTAATGGCAATGTCTGTCACCCAGTCACTATGGCCCTGAAGAAAAACAGAATTTTAACAAGCGCCTAGAGGAAAAACCTTGGTAAGCACGACAAAGACAAAAACGCGGAGTCAGGATCCCAGGGATGCCTGCGTTTAAGAGCAACTAATTGTGCTTCCCGGACGTCACCCGTGACGTGTAACACGAAGTGTAAAGGTGGACGATGCACCTGTGCGTGACCGCGCTGCGCTCTTTAAAACAGAACTCCGGGGCGCCTGGGTGGCTCAGTGGGTTAAAGCCTCTGCCTTCGGCTCAGGTCATGATCCCAGGGTCCTGGGATCGAGCCCCACGTCGGGCTCTCTGCTCAGTGGGGAGCCTGCTTCCCCTTCTCTCTCTCTCTCTGCCTCCCTCTGATCTCTGTTTGTCAAATAAATAAATAAATAAAATATTAAAAAAAAAGAAAACAGAACTCCAGCGCTGAGCAGGATGGAAGACTGACTCTATTCCCAGCTGGCCCCAGAGCACCTCTTGCAGGCTTTCATTTGCCTTCTCTGTTCTAGGAAATAGCCACTCGGAGGTTCTCCTGGAGAGGGGGCTTTTGCTTCAAGGCACTGCAAACCTATCCCCTGTGGCCTGAGCAATTGGGGGGTTATTTTCCTCGGGTACAAAGGAGCTCAGAGGAGAGAGATGCTTAATGATGTCAGGGCTCTGCGTCAGCATCTGGACCATCCTTTAACCTTAGGGAAAGAGATGGAAGATGAGCCAGTGTGGTATGGTAGAAGGAAGGAGCCGGAAAGAAGGGAAACTGCCGTGTGTAACAAGGACCGGAGCTTGAGGGACCGAGATTCATGGATTCAAGCCAAGATTTCACAGCCAAACCATGAGATCACAAGACCAGGGAGGCTGCGGGAATCTTGGGGCAGGGGAGCACTTGGCACAGAGGCGCTACTGTAGCCAGTCCTGGGACGACCTAACCTCTCTGGATTCCTACCAAGTTGGGACAATCCATCCCCTCATCATAGAGACACTTTGAGTCGAGTCTCCTCTAACTTGCAGGCAAAAGCACTCAGAGAACCACCATTCTGGAGCCCAGAGCTATCTATGCATGCCTCATTATGGCATTCATCTTTCTGCAGAGTAATTTCTACTGTTCTTAGACACTTTTCCATCTCTGAGTTTTTGCATTTGTTGTTCCCTCTGCCTAGAATGCTCTTCCCCCATTCCTCATTCACCCAGTCTTTCCTTGCCTTCAAGTTCTCAGCTCAAATGCCACCTTCTCCAAGAAGCCCTCCCTGCCCACCCATTATGGATTAGTCCTTGGGGTCTATCTCTTTCACATCACCCTGTTGTGGTTTCTCTGTTTCACTCATCATGGTCGATAATCTGCTTGTTGGTTTCTTGTCTGTTCTTCCCCACAGAGGTGTCAGCTCCACTGGGGACATCTAGGTCTGCCTAACCCACTACTGTATCCCCAGCATCCAGCACCCAGCATGGACCCTCTATCTGATGCTGACATTGGTACCTTCAAGGAGAGCTTCCGGTAGCCTTCTGCTACATCCCAGATAGCCACAGTCCTGTCGAACCCTCCAGACACAAGAACAGAGGCTACAACACAAAATGATAACATTTCAGAGAAAGGGGGGTCATCTTCCCCTTGCCAAGTGCTCCCCCTTTCAGCAAGGTCAAAGCGGGCTGAGGTCGCATTGGTGTGATGACACCATGGTTCAGTCCAAGGACACTCCAACCCCTTCCTGGGGTGGCTCGATGACCCCAGCCAGTTACAGTCCATTCTCATTATTCACAGCAGTGACGTTCCGTAAAGCCACCACAGATGCTGAATTAGATGATGGTGAACAATTTCTTCTAGGGGACCTATAGGGTGAGGTTCCTAGGAGCCTCTCTGGTCCCAACTTTTCATTAACCAATCAATACATAACCTCGTTTTAAATCTCCTTCTGTTGAAACACACTGTAGTTGACACACAGTGTTTATTCATTAACATTAAATTCACGGCCATCAGTGCAGGAGCTCATGCCTGAACCCGGCTTATCCAACACCTGTGCTTTCCCTGTAAGCCCCGTCACCACCTTCTCACGCTGAGGAGCACCGGCCAGCAAGCCTCCAGCCCTGTGCTTGGGGGCTCTTTAAAGAACAGAGTCACCAACCAAGTCCACCAAATGCAAAATAACTGGGCACTAAAGGGCCTGCAAAATGGACACTTGCCAGAAAGGGAGCTGAAACAAGAAAGCAGAGGGCTGCCTTGTTCAACCTCAGCTGGGAGTGTGTGCGTAGGCTAACTCAACGCTCTACACTGCCCTGCACATCCACAGCCCCTGCCGCATCACAAAAGTGCCACACAAATACTGATTTTAGGGTTACGAATAAATTTTATCCGGTATGGTAATTCACAAATGCGGAATGCGTGAATAAGGATAATGGAAGGTATGCAACTCTGAACCCCAAACATACAAGGACAGAAACTGGTGGGATGCCCCCTAATGGGGTCTAACTCACAGAGACTGCTTGTGAAGAGGTAAAGTTGTTCAAAGACACCCTAGCATTTCGCAAGCCAGCCTCTGATTGCTTCTGTACTGGCTGGGGGCCCCCAATACACACACAGAGCGAGCCCCACTTCCCAGGAGAATGGAGGAGGAAAGCCATTGGCTCCTGAGTGTCAGGGACCATCACTTCCCTCACTGAAGCTAGTGGCCTGAGGCCGCTTCCTGTCATCACCTCTGTTGGCATCCGTGCCCCTTCATTTGTCAACAATGCCCTCATTTCCCATGAGGAAACACCCCACACAATCCTCTCAATCCCTCTTGTTGAAGGGTACTGACGCTGACCTCTAGTTCCGGGGGGTGGGCGAGTCACTCAAACCCAGCCAATCAGAGCCTTTCATCCCCTTATATTGGTCCCGAGGTAGGTGTGTGTCCCAAGCTGAGCCAATGAAGCACTGTCCTGGGACTTGCACTAGTACCAAGGAAAAGAAGGGTCTGACTGGCTCCCTGATGGCACTGTCTTGTGTGTGTGGACCCAGCCACTCCTGAAGTGAGATCTGCTCTTGGACTTCCCCATTCCAGGGGCTAGTAAATATCTTTGGCTGCTCAGCCACATTAAGATGGGTCTCCACTACTTGCAAACTTCTGCCTATGCATGTCCCTCTTGGCTTATGTGTTCAAATCCACCCTCACCATTGGTGAGGAATTGCCTCTCTTTATGATGACAAGTCCAGGGGAATGGAACACAAGGAGATCTGCCCCAGCACTCCTGTAGGCGTGAATTCTTTCTACGTGTTCATTACTCACTGTCTCTGGAAAAGTGGCAGGAGCTCACAGAACCTTCATGGCCCTTCATCAGAGTCACACAGGCTCCAGAGTTCCGAAACTCCCCCGTATGGACATTCCATATTTTTAAGGTTTTATCCCAGGAGCTTGTACACAGGAAATGGCCACTGAATGTAAAACAGCAGTTTGAGATTGCACTGGAATGCGCCCTGAAACACAGATGGAAGGGTGCACACATCAGCACCTCATGCCTGGAGAATCTGGGGACAGAGCTGAGATAAGGGGCACTGAAGCTGACCTGGTCCCCTGTGACCTAATGGATATCATTCCTTTGATCACTGCCTACCATGGTCCCATCTTTTTTTCCCCCATTTTTAAAAAACTTAAATTCTAGTTAGTTAACATATAGTGTAGGATTAGTTTCAGGAGCAGAATCTGGTGGTTCATCACTTACATACAACACCCAGTGCTCAACACAGCAAGTGTCCTCCTCTATGCCCATCGCCCATTTGGCCTACCCCCCACCCACCTCCCTCTGTCAACCTTCAGTTTGCTAAGAATCTCTTACGGTTTGCTTCCCTCTTTCCTCTCTCTTTTCCTCCTCTTCCCCTTTGCTCATCTGTTTTGTTTCCTAAATTCCACATATGAGTGAAATCACAAGGGATTTGTCTTTCTCGGACTGACTTATATCACTTAGCATAATACACTCTAGCTCCACCCATGTCATCGCAAATGGCAAGATTTCATTCTTTTTTGATGGCTGAGTAAGATTCCATTGTATATATATTACCATGGTCCAGATCTCAATTGCTCTGACTATGCAATATTCCAGGATTTCTCAATCATGGCAACACTGACATTTGTGCTACCCACAATTCTTTGTGGTAGGGGGTTGTCCCATACACTGTAGGTTGTTGAGCAGCTTCTACTAGATGCCGGCAGCACCTACACTCAGCTACGACAACTAAAAATATCTCCAGACATTGGCAAATTGTCCACTGGGGGGACAAAACTGCCCCTGGTTAAGAACCACTGCACTACTTAGAGCTCCCTGAGACTTGAGGGAAAAGAGCATCAGAAAATCTGTTAGTGGTGATCAATAGAAAAACAGCCCTTAGGGTCTCATACTGGGTCACACTTTCAAAGTGGGTTTCTCCTGCTCACGCTCCACCTCCTTTCTCTCTAAGACCTGGAGGCCCCTCCTTCCCCCACCACTCCTTCACCACCTTCTCCCAGTGCCCTTCTCTTTTCTCTCCCTCTCCCTTCATCTGTCTTCAGTCATTAAAGCATATTTGAATGCTGTGCATTTAGTTAAGTTTTTAGTTATCCATTCTCAATTTTTTTTAAAGACTTTATTTATTTGACAGACCGAGATTGCAAGGAGGCAGAGAGGCAGGCAGAGAGAGAGAGGAGGAAGCAGGCTCCCCACGGAGCACAAAGCCCGATGTGGGGCTTGATCCCAGGACCCTGGGATCCTGACCTGAGCCGAAGGCAGAGGCTTTAACCACTGAGCCACCCAGGTGCCCTCCATTCTCAATTTTTATGTCTTTTTTTTTAATCTGTCAGAATTTGACTGTTTTTGTTTCCTTTGTGATCCTCAAAGTATTTCCCCCATGAGTTTCATTTTCCATTATAAACAGTTTTCAAGAAAACCTGTGAACATAGATGAGCATCTCCGAGTGGCCTGGATCATAAAATCAGTCATCTTACTTGAAGGAAAGCTTGAACAAAACTGTTTTTTCTAGAACTCAGGCCAGAGTTTTCAACTCCGCTTCAGTTCTTTGTAGTGCACAGACTAAGAGCAAGGGAGAAGAAATGTCAACTTCCCAAGGATTAGGAAAGTCAAACTTTCCAAATCCCTGTGGCTGTTAGGCTAAGAGCCATCCCAGCATATACTGGAGATGGATAAAAAGCTTTCACCAGAATCTAAACACAGTGCTTGGAATTTAAACCAGGGCTATTTCTATTTTCCAGGAAAATAGAAATTCCATTTCTCATAAAAGATTGCGGTACTTAACAACAGTTTGGGGAAAATGCTTATGTTGCACTTGCATCTGGGCAGGATGCAATTGATGCACTTTTCCCTATTCCTCCTGCTAAGTACAGCTAACAATCCTGGGCATTTATAAAGCAAAGAGGAGACTAGGAAAGATGGAGATAAGAATGCAGACCAGCATGACATCTTGGGACCCAAAAAGGCATGCTATGTGTTCCCAGGGTTTTATTTTCTTCACCTATTCTGTACTGAATACCGGGAAAGCCTATAACCCAAGAAACAATGGGGACCATAAGAAAGGCGCTCAAGAAAAGCCTGTTCTTCCTAGCCAGATAGGTAGCTTAGCAAGACAGAAAACTTGTAGCCACGACCCACCTTATTCCAGCCAAACATCTCAGAAAAACCTGCATCGCATCCCCACCCCTGCCAGCAAGGTCCAAGAAGGAAGCCTAGATGGCCATCCTTGCCAGACTCTACAGAGATGGCCTGCTAGAACAAGATTTTAGGACTGTGAGTTTTCTAATATAATTAATACACACAACATCCACGACACATCGGGAAATCACTCATCGTACTAAGAGCCAGGAATATGTCATTGTGAATGAGAAGATAATCAACAGATGCCCAACAGTGAAATGACATAGACATTAGAATTATCTGACAAGGATTTATAAGTGGCCACCATAAAAATGCTTCAATGGATAATTATAATCACACTTGGAGCAAATGAAAAGATATAAAGCCTCTGCGAGGAAATCAGAGATGTGACAAAGAGCCACATAGAAACTTTAGAACTGAAAAATAGGAAGTCCAAAATTAAAAATTCAATGGAAAGGACAGAGAAAAAGGATCAGTGAGTATGGAGACACACAATATAAATTAAACAGTTCAAAATATAGACTGGAAGGGGGGGAAAAAAACAGCTTGAGAGACTTGTGGGACTATAACAAAAGATAAAAAATTTGTGTCATCAGAGTTCCAGAGGGAAAAGGGGGTAAGTGCTGAAAAAATAATCAAAGAGATTACATCTGAAATTTTACTAAATTTGGCAAAAGAAATAAACCTACAGATTCAACAAGGTAAATGAACCTCAAGTAGGACAAACCCAAAGAAATCTATCCCTTGACACATCATAATTAAACTTCAAATAATTAAATGTGATCTCTAGGTCATGAGTTCAAGTTCCCTGCTGGAGGTAGAAATTACTACCTCTAGCAGGGAGGTATGAAATTAAATAATAAATACTTCATTAAACTTCTGAAAACTTAAGACAAAGAAAAAACTTTTGAAAGCAGCAAGAAGGAAATATAATTTGAATGGCAGGAGCTTCTTCATCAGAAACCATGAAGGGGCACCTGGGTGGCTCAGTGGGTTAAGCCTCTGCCTTTGGCTCAGGTCATGATCCCAAGGTCCTGGGATCGAGCCCTGCATCAGGCTCTCTGCTCAGCAGGGAGCCTGCTTCCCCTTCTCTCTCTGCCTGCCTCTCTGCCTACTTGTGATCTCTGTCTGTCAAATAAACAAATAAAATTTTAAAAAGAGAAGAAAGAAACCAAGAAGATGAGAAGAAAGTGATAGGACAGATTTCAAAGGATGAAAGAAAAAAAAGAAAGAAAAAAAATCTGTCAACCCCGATTTTTATATCTGGCAAAAATACCCTTTAGGAATGAATGGGAGGGGTGCCTGGGTGGCCCAGCCAGTTCAGTGCCAGACTCTTGATTTCAGCTCAGGATATGATGTCAGTGTTGCAAGATCGAGCCCTGCCTGGGGCTTGCACTGGTCATGGAGCTTACTTGAGATTCTCTCACGCACCCCACAGCTCCTTCTGCCCCACCCCCCTCCTCTCTCTCCCTCTGCTCCTCCCTGCAGCATCTCTCTAAAATAAATAAATCTTTTTAAAAATTTTAATGTTATATATAGTTTTACCACAATTTTTTTTTAAGATTTTTTTTTTATTTGTTAGAGAGAGAGCGAGCGAGCACAGGCAGACAGAGTGGCAGGCAGAGGCAGAGGGAGAAACAGGCTCCCTGCCAAGCAAGGAGCCCGATGTGGGACTCGATCCCAGGACGCTGGGATCATGACCTGAGCCGAAGGCAGCTGCTTAACCAACTGAGCCACCCAGGTGTCCCAATTTTAAAAATGTGATATACTCCCAAACCACTGAACTATACACTTTAAATGGGTGCATTCTCTGGTTGTGAATTATATCTCAATAAAGCTATCAAGAGAGAATGAAAGACAGGCAGGAAGGAGTGAAGGGGAAAGTGAATGGCCGAGAGACAGGTAAGAGCGATTTTTCACTAGATATCCTTTTGTTCCTTTTTAATTTTGTTCTGTGTTGCACATTTTACATTTTCAAAAAGTAATTTACATATTTTGGAAATAAAAACATGCAAGGCCTCTTGTTCATAAACTAAGAATTTAAGGATGTTGACAGCAGAGTGTGACATCAAGTGTGGGATGCTCTGTATGGGGGGCACTTAATCTCTTCCTTTATCTTTTCTTGCTAAAATCTACATTCTCCCCTCCCAAAATCATTCATTTAGGTTGATCAAAAATATCAATAAACAGGGGCGCCTGGGTGGCTCAGTGGGTTAAAGCCTCTGCCTTCAGCTCAGGTCATGATCCCAGGGTCCTGGAATCGAGCCCCGCGTCGGGCTCTCTGCTCAGCAGGGAGCCTGTCTCTCTCTCTCTCTCTCTCTCTCTCTCTCTCTCTCTGCCTGCCTACTTGTGATCTCTGTCTGTCAAATAAATAAATAAAAATCTTAAAAAAAATATCAATAAACATTTTGCTCATTTCTCTTTCCACCCCCATGGGGAAAACAGAATGTAGTGGGCTGTGATGCCCATGAACCTCGGCCACCTCCACTCCCCACACACCTCACTGTCCCAGGGAAGTGGCCCATGGCACCCCCGGCCCTGAGTGTTCCTGAGAGTCCCTCTCAGTAACAGAGCATGTGCTGAGCATGCACTGTGGGACCCGTGCTGAGGATCTGCATGTGCCGTCCTGCTCAGACCTCACCTCTGCTCAGTTTGCAGGTGAGGAATCTAAGGTCCGAAGAGGATACAAACCTATACACTCTTAACCCCTGGCCAGATCCCCAAGGGACAGCCTGTCCCAGGCCAGCAGCGCTCATCACTGAGTGCAGCTGGCAGGGTGATGGGGCATGTACACATTCTAGGACCCTGCCTCCAGGGTCTGCTGGAGAAGACCTGATGGGGGCCACCTGCCAGGGAACTCTCACGTGCTCTGGATGATCAGATTTTCCCCTTTTACAGAAGATGCTGGAAATTCACATTTGGGAGGGAAGTGGGGGAGCTCTGCACAATGTCTTCCAGAGTTGGCTCACATGGAAACAAATGCACCTGAGCCCTGTCCCCACTCACAAGCCACAGCTAGTGATGCCCACCGCCCCCCACCTCCCTCCTTCCCTTTCTCCATCTCTAGCCTCCTCCAAGCACCCTTGGCCAAGCTGGGGATGCCCCATGTGGACACCCGATCGCAGGCCTAAGGTATGCAGGCCAAATCCAGGAGGGCATGAACGGGGACTCGGGCCCACCTCCCAGCAGCAGGATTGGGCCCCTCCTCACTTGGTGATGGTAAGCAGCGTGGCCTGGGATGTAATATCCCAGATCTTGATGCTTTTGTCCAGTGAGACAGAAGCCACCTTCTGGCTGTCCGGGTCAAAGCAGCATGCTGTGACAGACCGGTTGTGATGATCTGAGGCACAGGAAAAGCAATTCATTACCTAGCATTCCACGGGCCTCCCCGGGGGCAGCGACCATATCACAGAAACGCACTGTTCCACAAGGCACTCTACACTCGCACAAACATCTCCCGGGTGCCGACCGGGTGCCGGGCTAAGGCTGGCCCGGCCCTGAAAGGTCGAGGAGGGACCTTAAAAGGTAGCGGGGGAACCAGAATGGGAAGAGGGCCCGCAGAAGAAGGAACAGCAGGTGCGAAGGCCTGAAGGTGGGACAGAGCATGGAGAAACGTGGTGTGCAGCTAGAAGCTGGAGGCTGAGGATAGGAAGAGGATGAAGTGACACGGTAAGGAGAGAGGTATAGCCAGGGGACCACGCCCGCGTGCCAGGTCCGTGCTCAGCCAACAGAAACACAAGGTACACATGGGAAGTAGGCATGGGGTGTGCGAACGCTCCTGCGAGGTCAGGAAGGCCACCCAGCAATGTGTTGTTAAAATCAGACACCCCAGCGAAGGAGACAGGATGCAGAGAGCAGCCTTTCACTTCTTAACTTTACATGTTTATCACATTTATTACGATAATTACATATTTTTTTATTGTTTTACTTTGAGATAACCGTCGATATGCATGCGGTCGTCAGGAGTAAGAAAGGGAGATCCTATGTGCCCGTCACCCAGTTTCCCACAATAAAAACAGCTTGTATAACTGCCGTACCATAGCACAACCAGAAAATTGGCATCTGGTGCTTATTATCTTTACAATTGAAAAATACAGATAAAAATGTTATGAAGGCCAAGCCTCCGCTCAAGGAAAGGTTGGGCTTTAACTGTCCACGTGGCGATGGACCAGAACACTATTTCATCTATGACAAGCACAGGGTAATCCTGTCATTAGCCTGAACCAATGAGACTCGGGCCAGGTCTTAGCCGTTGGTGTTTTGTCAGTGAGGGTCCCGCCTCTTATGAGGTGGCTCATTATAGCCTCAACAAATAGGGCCACTGAAAGTCACTGTTGGTCAGGAGACAAGTGGCTGGTACTGCGGCAGACAGAACAGAGCAGGGTGCCCCTGCAAACTCACTTTTGATGTATGACACGGTGGTGGCATTTTCTGCATCCATTATACAGATGGCCCGGTCCACGTCCAAGGCTGAGACCACATATTTGCCATCAGGAGAAACCTTGCAGGAGGCTATGAAGGTTTCGTGATTGATCTTCCACTGAATAGGGCAACAATCAAAAGGTGATTTTTCTCCCTAGCCCCGCGGTCCAGAACTTTCTTGGATGACAGAAATGTTCCATCTATGCACTGTCCAATACACTAACTTAGTCTCTGTCCACAAGGGGCCATGGGGTACTTGTAATGGGCTGGTGTAAATAAGGAACTGATTTTTAAATTTGGGTTGGTTTTAATTAATTAAATTAATCGATGTAATTAATGACTCTGTGTCCAGGACAGATGGACAAGGATAGGTAGAGCATCTAGTGGAACTGGCCACAAGGTTCTCATAATGGCCAACTTTCCTCCTACTTAGTAGGGTAGGCAAGTGTTTATTTAAGTGTCTGCCCTGTGCCTCGCACCGTTGACAAGACACCAAGCCCAGCCCCTCAGGCTGCTCACACTCCCTCGGGAGAGGCTGGCAGCAAACCTCAAGAAGGGGACAAGGAGCCGCTCAACATTCTAGGAAAGGAGGGCCTCTCTGTACATTACAAATGATGGTGTTGCCACCGTGACAGTTATAAAATACACCCACAAATTCTCTGACAGTATTCCTTCCAAAAGGTAGAGCATAATTCCCCACCCCCTGAGCCTGGGCTGGACTTACGTCCAACGAATAGAATATGGCAAAAGTGACAGTGTGGGACCAGGTCATAAAGGAAACCATGGCTTCCCCCTTGCTCTGTCTTGGATCATTCACTCTGGGGGAGTGAACTGCCACGTCCTGAGGACGCTCAAGCAGCCCTATGGCGGAAAGCAACTGAGGGCTCCTGACCAAAACCATGTGAGGGCGCCATTTTGGAAGGGAAGCCTTCAGCCCCAGTTGAGCCTTCAGATAATTGTAACCCCTCTGTGACCTCTGAACTGTGACCTCATAAGAAACCTGATCCAGAACCACCCAGCTAAGCTGCTCCTAGATTTCTGTCAGAAAGTGGGAGATATTGGGGCGCCTGGGTGGCTCAGTGAGTTAAGGCCTCTGCCTTTGGCTCGGGTCGTGATCCCAGGGTCCTAGGATCAAGCCCCGCATCAGGCTCTCTGCTCTGCGGGGAGCCTGCTTCCCTTCCTCTCTCTCTGCCTGCCTCTCTGCCTACTTGTGATCTCTGTCTGTCAAATAAATAAATAAAATCTTAAAAAAAAAAAAAAGAAAGTGGGAGATAATAAGCATTTGTTGTTTCAAGTTGTTAAGTTTCAGGCTAATTTGTCCAACAGGGGTGGATAACTAATTCAGCTAGTTGGCAAGTGGCATGGATCACTGGTGCACCAAAAACAAATCAAAGCACTAACAAGATGTTTAAAGAAGCAAAAGAAAAGCATCTCAAACAGCAAAACTGGCTGGAGACAAGAGCAGGAAATGTATAAGAGAAGAAACAAACATTTGGAATAAACGCTCCAAGCCGGGAGCAATCAACGCTAGTCTCATTTTTCCACCAACCCAAGTGGCTAAAGTGTTTTAAAAATTATGCTGTCTGGCTTGTAAGATAGTGAGTGCCCCTCCAGTGGAGTGGCGAGGAGCTGGCACAGACGCCCAGAGGATAATTTTTAAAAAGACCATGTTTCTACACCAAATTAGCAGTAAAATCCAGCTCTATTTCCTTAAAAATATTGCATCGTGTGTATAAAAAATTACACGCCAAGTTTCCCCATTGTAGTGTCGCTTATGATAGAGAAAAGTAAAAACAGCCCTAATGTCCTATACCACGGAATAGTGCAACACAGCCTGACTTATCCATGCCATGGAATCCACGCATCCATGAGAAAGGATGACGTCAGTGTGTCCTTACCCACCGTTTATTTTTGAGGGGAAAAAAAGTCAAGATCCAGAAAGTATGCACAGAGCGATCATACGTTGCTAACAGAACATACTCACCTGTGTTCACCTGGAAATGTGTACAGACATAGAAGAAGAGATGTCAAGATATTAACTATAATGTCTGGGGTGTTTACGGTGACTCGAAATGGGTCTTTGCACGGAGAAGAAAAGAGGGGCAAAGGGAAGGTGACGAGCTCCCTGGGGAGCCCCTTCGGCAGGGCCAGGGCTGCCCGGGCACCGGTAAGAGAGGGAGGGAGTCTCAGGCTGTTTCGGATGGATGGATGGCGGCCCATCCAAGCTCCCCAGAACACTCCTGTTTTCACCATGTGGCCTGTGTCCCATGGCCTCAGCTCTGCTTCAGGCCCCATCAAATCCCAACACCCCCATGGGGGAGAGAGACTTTTCCTGCACAGTCCCCTCAGCCTGGAATGCCACGCCCCACTCTCCCCCACTCCCCCTCCTTGTGTGTCCAAACCACCCCATCCTTCCAGAAAAAGCCCTCCTCTGCCTGCCCCAAGAAGCTTTCCTTCCTGGATGCCCCCCGCCACCCATCACCTGGTGTCCCTGAGAAAATTCTCCTGGTTTCCTGTCCCACCCTAGCCTCCACCCCCAGAGGACCCCCTCCCAGGCCCAGTCAAGAGCCTATGCCATGCTGGGCGGGCCACACTCACCAGAAGCTTGCCTGTCTCAAGGTCCCAAGCCTTCACCGCTTTGTCGTAGGACGCTGTGATAATTCTGCCAAGAAAATGACCCAGACAGTTATGGCTATGGGCTCTAAGAAAAAAAAAATACATAGAAAATTCTTCATGGAAAATGTTACTTCGGACCAAGATTGCAATGCCTGAATCTTTCTCAAGATGTTCCTTGAGCCCCTTCCATGACCTCCCTGGAAACAGATGGAGGAATCCCACCCCAGGCACCATCGCACACTCTTCCTCAGTCCCTCAGCCGCCCAGATACGTTCTTCCATCTTCAGGGCATTAAAGGGACTGTGTCTCCCCTCCTGCGGATGATGGTCTTCTGAGGGGATACCTAGCACGGACCACCCCTTTCCTTCTCTGCTCATGGGGCTTTTTACATGTTGACAGCTCATTTCATTCTAAAATGTTTTCTTGTACATTCAGTAATATAACATAAATGTACTTTTGTCCATACTAATACACGTGTACCTCTCTCCTGTTGCATGCTTCTGTGGCAATCCGTGTGCCCCGTGGAAGATGGATTCCCATGCGAGTTTTTACTGGCTTTGTAGCTGCTGCTCGGGGTACAAGCAAATCTATTTTAAAGCAAAGCCCCTTGGGACAATGGGTGGCTCAGTCAGTTAAGGGTCTGCCTTTGGCTCAGGTTATGATCCCAGAGTCCTGGGATCGAGTCCCACATTGGTCTCCCTGCTCAGCAGGGAACCTGCTTCTCCCTCTGCCTGCCTCTCTCACTCTCTGTCGTCAAACATATGAATAACATCTTTTTTTTTCAAAAGCGCCTTGTGTTTTATTTATTTTTTTAAATGATTGTATTTATTTATTTGTCAGAGAGAGAGGACATGAGCAAACACAAGCAGGGGGAGTGGCAGGCAGAGAGAGAAGCAGGCTCCCCGCCGAGCAAGGAGCCCGATGCGGTACTCGATCCCAGGACCCTGGGATCACAACCTGAGCAGACACTTAACCGACTGAGCCACCCGGGTATCCCAGCCCCTTGTGTTTTAAAGGCCATCTCATGTCCTGGGCCTCTGTTTCCCCTGTGAGATGCCTCCTAGGACTCAGTCCTCGTGGCCCCCTGCAGCTCTAGCGGGCCATGGCTGTGACCACAGAAGAGCAACTTTGTGAGGGAAAGGCAGACTGGCTTTGTCTGAACCACCACACACACTGTCTTTTCAGTACTTTTTCCAAGAGTGGCCATATCCCCTGGACCCTCACAGCCAACATGGGAACTGTGGGAACAGAGGTGGGAGAGGGGGAACCTAGCTGCCAAGAGGACAGAGAAGCGTCCCTGGCGTGCTGCACACAGGCTTGCGCCCTCACTCCACCTGTCCAGCGCCAGACGAGGGAAAGGTCACCTTCTGCTGTCAGCCGTCACGCTGCACTCCAAGACAGGAGCTTTGGGCTTGTGATCAAAATCCCGAATAACGAAGCCATCCACAGCATCCTCAAACCAACAGGAGAGAGGGAGAGAGAGAGAGAGAGGTCGCTGAGCTGCTGATGGACGTCGTGCACTGAGCTTGTCCACAACAGCAAAGTGGGACAGTCCCTGGTCCCATGACCCGTGCCCCGCTCCAAAGGGCAAAAGAACTTTCTAGCTTCTCCTCAGGGTGGCAAGGGCACCCTGCCCGTCCCCCCCAATGGTGTCCCTGGAGAACGCCCCCTCCCCTGCACAGGCACAAGACCCAAACAGCCCCTCTGGGGGGCAGGGCCGGAGACAATTTCCTCCATCTCTACTGGCCCAAGGGGCTTGGCAGAATCTCGCAAGACATTTCAAGAACTTGTTAAAAGTTCACACCCTTTGGCCCAGCAGGGCTGCTCTGCATGGTCTCTCCTAATAGGCAGAACTGTGGTCCAAGACTTGTGCGGAAAAGTTCATCGGGCGTTAGAGGGGATGGCGGGCACGCCGGCCCGGGCCACCTCAAGGGAGCAGTTAAACTGAATTTCAGCATGACAACAGTGGGAGCCAGTCACGGTTAGTAAGCCAGCAGCTGATGACTAGAGAACGTGATGAGATCGAAGCCAGGCAATAACTCGAGAACATGGAGAGAAGAAAACAGGGCGCCTAAGTGAAAAGTGCCCATTGTGGCAGAGGTGAAATATTTTCAGTTAGAAACGTACCAGGAGCTTTTCAGGATGAGCTGCGGGGGAAAGTCCCTGTGAAAAACAGGTTACTGGTAAAGCAATGAATTCCTAGAAAGGTGGTGGGTTGCTGGGTGAAAATACGGAGCTCGGGAGCCTCTGGGCTGATGAGGGCAGGCCTGGGACAGTACTTCCTGATGGGCGGAGCCCAGTGTGCATTGAAAGCCCAAGTCAAGGGGCACGTGGGTGGCCTCGTTGGTGCAGCGTCTGCCTGCAACTCAGGTCATGATCCCAGGGTTCTGGGATTGAGTCCTGCATGGGCTCTCTCCCTCTGCCTGCTGCTCCCCCTGCTTGTGCTCGCTCTCTCTCTGACAAAGAAATAACCAAAACCTTAAGGAAAAAAAAAGAGCCCAAGTTGTGCTGGGGGGCAAAGAACGCTCTGTCAGGGGTCCCCAAGACCACCCCCAGGCTCGGTGATTCTCCAGGACCCCCACAGGACCCTGCAGATAGTCAGACTCACAGCTAAGATTTACTACAACAAAGGACACAAAGTGAAATCAGCAAAGGGGAGGGAGCCTGGGGTGGAGACCAGGGCAAGCCTCCAAGAGTCTCTCCCACTGGGTCACACGGGGCATGCATAATTCCTCCACCAACCCCACTGTGGTAACACATGTGATGTGTCAGCTATCTAGGAGACATGCCTGAGCCTTGGGGCCCAGGGTTTTGGGGGGATTCTCTAGCATACACCAAAATCCAGACTCCCAGAAGGAAAGCAGGTGCTCGGCACGAAGCACGGCTTATGCCAACAGTCTGGGTACCCTGAGCAATCTTTATCACTTAGCGGATTGCAGGACAGCATGGGCCAGTCCGGCTCCCAGATGCCAGCCAAGGCCGGCCTCACAGGTAGTCTCACACCTGCTATGTGAACCCTATTCTGCACAGACCCAGACCCTCAACCCCCTCTCCGTTAAGACCTAAAACAGTGGGGGGTCGTGTTTGGGGAACCCAGCAGGCCCTAATCAGAGGCAGGGGGAGAGAGCAGGAATCCAAAGAGGACCTCGCCAGGACAGGACACATCCAAGCCGCAAGCCTGGACTCACAAGTCTACTAGCTCGGGAGGAGAGAAGGGGTCTGGGCAGCCTGTGTGCGATCCAGTTTCCCTGGCTGGTGCGTGGCTCTAGCACAAACATGGCTCCAAGAAAACAATCACTGTGGGGCCTGGGACTGCGGTCTTTGCAGAGTCCCCGGGCAGGCTAAGGGCAGCCCTGGAATGGACCAGCGTCCCACAGGGTCCATGTGCAGCTTCAGCGTTTGATAGTGACACCTTCTGGCCAGGAGAAGGAACGGCACCCGCAGACGGAGAACCCTGTTGGAACAGGTGCACTGCTGTGAAGAGAATCTTTCCAACAAGCCAGATTTTTGTTAGGGAAATCCAAAGCAGTGGAAAGGTTTCTGTTTTGTACTGAATGTTTCTTGAAATAAATAAGCTCCCTCTTCACCTGGCACTGGGAGGAAGGAACCCCTCTGCGGACTCAGATAATTGACTCAGATAATTGAAGACGGGAGAGGGGGAAGGAGACTGGTCAGAGTTTAAATGAAGGGGAAAGAGGGGTTTTTCTCCCCAATAAATAGTTGGAAAATAGGGAAATGTGACAATACCCACAGCTCAAGTTTATCACGGTATATAAACAGTGTTTCTTAATGGTCTCAATTTCACAAACATGGGTATACATGTGGAAACAAGAAAAAAATAAACTTATATTCCAACATTCTCATAGCACTTAACTCCAGGGTTGTGAAATGATGGCTCTTGTTTTTCCTCTGAGTTGTGAGAAAACCCACCAAAGTTGCTATTTCTTAATGACTGGAAAGAGGCATGCTGATACATTAGAGGGATATTGAGTGCAGGACTAAGAGTGATTTTTCCCAGGGTACCTGTGTGGCTCAGTCGGTTAAGCATCTGACCCTTGGTTTTGGCTCAGGTCATGATCTCACAATTGTGAGACTGAGCCCCACTTCAGGCTCCACACTCAGCACGGAATCTGCTTGAGATTCTCTCTCTCCCTCTTCCTCTGTCCCTCTGTCTCCCCACTCTCTCTTTCTCTCTCTCTCAAAAATAAATGATTTTTTTCCCAGCTTCTTCATACATGTATGGACTTTGCAAACTATTCACAATGGTCCACAGTGAGGATGAAGGGAGCTTCCGAAAGATTAAATCAGATGCTTGGGTTCTGGGTGGGGCCCAAGAGGAGGGACAGGAGATGGGAGGAGTAGGGAGAGGAGGGAAAAGCAGGGAAACATTCTGGCAACAGGAGAAGGCAGTGTATACGGGCAATGGCAGGGAGGGCTCAGGAATGGCAGCGGCACTGGGGCAGGGAGAGCCACAGGAGGAGCCAGCCAAAGGGCAAAGGTGAGGAAAAGAGAACCAGGAGGAGGAAAGAGGACTTCTTGGAGGAGGTGTCAGTGGGGCTAGCCAAGGCAGACAACTGGCGACTCTGGTGGGGGCCGGGGGTCAGGGCATGGTTGGGTACACAGGGAGGGACCTGGGGAAATTGGCAGATGCAGGCAAGGCCATGAGCAAGGCTGGTATTGGGACACTGGGACAGGCTGAAGTGACTGCATCTTGGATACACTGGTGTGGGCTAGGCACCCGGCCACTATGCGGTACCAGGGACAACTCAGTGGATGGTCTCTAATCTTGGGATAACAAGAGAAAACAAGTGGATCTCCCCTTTTAGAGACTTTTGGCCCAAAAGGGAGTCCTTCCACTGGTTCAAAACGCGAGAAGAATGTGGGGAGGAGCTGAGCTGGCCAAGCACGATGCACACTTGTAAGCTGCTCTCCCACTCCCCTGGGTGATGACAACCCACAGAGCCCCCTCACCCCTGGCTTCTCAGTCTCCCCAGAGGGTTAGGAAAGGCTTTAACACTCTCAGAGGAATGGAAAGTGTTCCCAGAAGGAGCTCATGGGCCACAGCCAAGGTGAGGAGTGGATGCCTGTTGGGGCCAGGCAGGCCCTGGGACAGCCTCAGCACACAGCTGGAACTGGAGAGTTTCAGGGAGGGCCAGAAGCTGATCAACTTGGACCATCCCCAAACCCTCCTGCCTCATCCGCCTGGGCTTGGTACCCACTGATGACACAGAAGATGACCACTGTGGTCATTTGGAAGGTGAGGAGCTATCCTTCACCTGATTACCAAACCAGAACCCAGGAACCAGCCTAGATTCTTTTCTATACCCTCTCGCCCTGGAAGCCAGTGGAGATGGCAAAACTCAGAACGGACTGTCGACCCCCATGGGCCCAGCCCCAGCCACACAGTCATCTGTGGCCTGGCCCCTGAGGGCCATTGCCATCCCCCATCCCTGCTCCCTCATCACCCCCTCCTCACTGACTAGCAATACCCCCAGACAGGTCTTCCAGCACCTGCTGGCTATGCCCAGAGGCTTTGAAAGAGTTCTTGGTGGCCACATCTCTACAACCTCATCTAACCATCTCACATCTCTGTTCCTTGTGCCCGTTTCCTGAACGTTGGAGCACTGAGCCATACTCAAGCCTGCCCCTCCCAACCAGCCCTCATGGACAGGTCCCCGGCCTGGCCATTTTTCTGTTCTCTGTGACCACTTAGGCCTGGCCATACCATCTCTGTGAATGGAAGTGAATTTTCCAAATGAGAAGGAGACCCAAAGTGAGGCCACTTTGGCCTCACTTTTTCAGAGATTTTCAGAGATCCCAGGCGCAGTGGGAACTGTCCAACAGTAGGTGGGGCAGGGGGAGGGGAGGAGAGTCCTGCCAGGGGTCCCCATCCCCCACTCCTACTGTTTCCAAATCAACAGGCTGTCAGCAACCACATTAAATTCATCTCTCTCCAAGGGCTTGACACTAGGGTTGAACCCTCACTTGTCTTCTCCTTCTGCATTTCACTCAGAAAGTTTTCTCCAAGTCTTTGGGATCCTTGAGCATCTGGGAATTCTCCATAAGATGGGGCCCAGCTTCTCTCCCCTCCTGGGACGTTCTCATCCCACCCATACCAGGCCACCTACCCACAGCTTCAGGGTACTGTCATAGGAACAGCTGAGGAACTTTGTGTCATCCACACAGAAGCTACAGGAGCTCACAATGTCCTTGTGCCCCCTCAGAATGTTAAATGGGATCTGAAAAAAGAGATTGAAAGAGTGCAGCAGGTTACAAAATACAAATTAATAGCAAAAAATCAATCATTTTTCTATACAACTGGGAAAAAAGAACTAAAAAATTCCATTAAAGGCATCAGAATAGGAATACATTTAATTAAAAAATAAAAGTGTAAAACTTACACTCTGAAAATCACAGAACATTGTTGGAAGAAATTTTAGAAGACCCAGGGACACGAGAAAGCAGCCCATATTCATGGATTAGCCATTAGCTTACTATTGTCAAGATGAGAATACCTTCCAAGATGATCAACAGAGTCAGCAGTGTCCCCTCAAGATCCCAGCTGACCTCCTTTCCAAAACTGACAAGCTGGTCTCAAAACTTATATGCATGCTCAAGGACAGCAAAATAGCCAAAACACTCCTAGAAAAGAATGAAGGTGGAGTACTCACAATTCCCAATTTCAGCCTTATCACCTAAAAAAAAGTGATTGTAATCAAGACACGGTAGTTACTGGCCTAAGAACAAACATAGGGATGGGTGGAACAGAGTTGGGAATCCAGAAATAAGCCCTCATGTTTTAGGTCACTTGCTTCCTTAACAAGGGGGCCAAGTGATTGAAAATGGAGAGATTTGTCTTTTCAACAGATCGTGCTGAGACAAATAAAATCCACCTGCAAAAGAATGAAGTTGGGCTGTTGCCTCACACCATCTACAAAGACTAACTCAAGACGGATCAAAGATCTCAACGTGAGAACTAAAACCACAAGACTCTTGGACACACACATAGTTGTAAATCTCTGGGAACTCCTGTTAGTGTTTCCTTAGCTCCCACGCCACATGCACACGAAGGAGCAGCAACAACAATGTGAAACTGGGCATCATCAAAATTAAAAATCTTGCCCTTCGGAGGGCACTATCAGGAAGGTGACAAAACAGCCCACACAGTGGAAGAAAACTTTTGGAAATCATATATCAGATGAGACTTGTATCTAGAATACAGAAAGAACGCTGAAAACTCAACAATAAAAAAAGAAACAACCCGATTTTAAAATAGACAAAACATCAGAATAGGCATTTCTCCAAAGAAGGTACGTCAATAAGCTCTAAGTATGTGGAAATGTGGTCAACATCTTTAGCTATTAGGAAAATATAAATCGAGGGGTGCCTGGGTGCCTCAGTCTGTTAAGCATCTGATTTTGGCTCAGGTCATGATATTGGGGTCCTGGGATCCAGCCCCGGTTTGGACTCCCTGCTTGGCAGGGAGTCTGCTTCTCCCTCTCCCTCTGCTCCTCCCTCCACCTAAGCTCACATGTTCTCTCTCTTTCTCAAATAAATAAAATCTTAAAGGGAAGAAAAAGACCATATTGAGATACACTTCATATCCACTAGGATGTTACAATAAAAAAGTCAGATAATAACAAGCGTTGGCGAGAATGTGGAGGACTCGAACTCTCACATATGGCTGGTGGGCTGCAAAATGGTGCCATTCCTTTGGAACATAGGTTAGTAATTCCTCAAAAAGTTAAAACATACGTGTTCATATATGGTCCAGCAGCTTCACTTCTAAGTGTACACCTAACAGAAATGAAAACATGTCCACACAAAAATTTGAAAATAGATGCTCATAGCAGTATTATTTGGAATAATAAAATAAATGGAAACCATTCAAATATCCATCCATTGATGAACGTAAAAAGAGACACATTCCCACAATGAAATATGACTAAGCAATACGACAGGAGTGAAAAACTTCTGATTTCTGGGCTGCCATGCGAGAAGCTTGGAAGCCACTGTTCCATTTGCACAACAAATTAAAAGCCGGGCAAACTGAGAAGTCAACAACTCTTCCTAGATTCATGACTGCTGCCCTAAAAATTGGAGAAATGGGCAAATACAGAGAATCTCGAATTATAGGGCAGAAATCCAAGAGTAGTGACCTCCACGGGAACCAGGCCCAGGATGGGGAAACCTGACCTGTAACAGACAAGTTGCTGGGGATGCAGCGTGGATAACGTTGAGAGTTAAAAACTCCAGGGGGGCCCAGCCATGAGGGGCCCTCACTCATTCATATTAGCGTTATCTCCAGTAGCAGGCCTGGTCCTTGCAGCGGCTGGAGAGGGGGTAAAGAATTGCTTTGAAATATTCCATGCAGCATTATCAAAGCCTAACTGACCTGGGGGAAGGGAAATATTCAACCCTTGCCAGCTCTGGCCATCCACATGGAAGGAGGGAAATACCCAGCTCCCAGCCACTCTAGCCATCCAATCCCACCTAACCTCAGGGTAGGGGGCAGGAAGTGCAGACTGAAAAGCACCCATGACATTCACAAGCTTGAGGCAGTGGCCCACTGAAAGACTAAGACGTAGTCATAGGACTGTATACTTCTTCTCTACCCGCTACATGGTAGCATCACGTTACTAAAGGCTTATCTACAGCTGTTCCTTTTACCCAGTACATCATGTCTGGCTAGCAAGAAAAGAAAATGCAATCCTAAGAGGCAGAAAACATAGCTTGAAGAGAAAGCACAAACCTAAAAACAAAACCAGACCCAGATATGCCAAGGATGTTGGAATTGTCAGACCAGGAACTTAAACACCTGTGGTTAATATGCTAAGGACTCTAAGAAATGTAGCCCACAATGTAAGCAGAGATGGAAATTCAAATAACCAAAAAGAAATGCTAAAGATCAAAAACACTGTAACAGATCAAGAGTATCTTTGATATGTTCATTATTAGACTAGACATGGCTGAGGAGGGACTCTCTGAGCTTGAGGATATATCAATAGAAACCTTCAAAACTGAAAATCAAACAGAAAAAAAAATGTAAATAAATGGAACAGAATTTGCCAGAACCGGGGAAGAACTCCAACAGTGTAATATATGCACAACAAAAATACCAGAAGGAGATGAGAGAATGGAAGAGAAATATTTGAAACAATAATGATTGAGAAGTCCCCCCAAATTAATTCCAGATGCCAAACCACGGATCTAGGAAGCCCAGAGAACACCGAACAGGATAAATACAAACAAACAAACAAACAAGCAAAACCCCACTATACCTAGGCATATCATTTTAAAGATCCAGAAATTTTAAGATAAAAAGACATCGCTGAAAGAAGCTAGAGGAAAATCATGCCCTGCCTATAAAGGAGCAAAGATAAGAATCACATCCACCTTCTCAGAAACCATGCAAACAAGAAGAGACTATAGTGAAATATTTAAAGTATTAGGAGGGCAAAGGCCACCAACCTAGACATTTGTATCCTGTGAAAATATCCTTCAAAAGTGAAGGACAAATACTTTCTCTGACAAACAAAAATTGGGGAAACTTTGTTACCAATAGATCTGTCTTGCAAGAAATGTTAAAAGTTCTTTAGAGAGGAGGAAAATGATATAGGTGAGAAACTCAGATCTACACAAAGCAAGGAGAACACCGAAGAAGGAATAAGGGAAGGTAAAGTAAAAACTTTGTTCTTATTCTTAATTGATCTAAGTTTGTTCAAAATAATAATAGCAATCATGTAAAAAATAGCAACAATGTATTATATATAATTGATATATGATATATATTCTTATAATAGTAACAATACATTATATGTTATATAATTAACATAATATTACATGTATTATATATATATATATATATATACATATATATATAAAATGAATGACAGCAATGATACAGTGGACATGAGGGATGACTTAGAAATATTTTGTTGGGGCGCCTGGGTGGCTCAGTGGGTTAAAGCCTCTGCCTTCAGCTCTGGTCATGGTCCCAGGGTCCTGGGATCGAGCCCCACATCTGGCTCTCTGCTCAGCAGGGAGCCTGCTTCCCCCTCTCTCTCTGCCTGCCTCTCTGCCTACTTGTGATCTCTGTCTGTCAAGTAAATAAATGAAATATTTTTTTTTCTTTTCTTTTCTTTTATTTATTTATTTGTTAGAGAGAGAGAGAGCGCGCACAGGCAGACAGAGAGGCAGAGAGAGGCAGGCAGAGGCAGAGGGAGAAGCAGGCTCCCTGCCAAGCAAGGAGCCCGATGTGGGACTCGATCCCAGGACGCTGGGATCATGACCTGAGCCGAAGGCAGCTGCTTAACCAACTGAGCCACCCAGGTGTCCCAATAAAATATTTTTTTAAAAAAAGAAATATTTTGTAATTTTAAGTTACTGACACTACCCAGGAGTGGTATAGTGTTGTTTGAAAGTGGACTTGGATTAACGGCAAATGTATATTGCAAATTCTTGGGCAAACACTGAGAAAAGAAAAAAAAGTGTATCTGATATGCTAAGAAAGGAGAGAAAATGGAATCACATCAAATGCTCAGTTAAAACCTCAAAAGCTAGAAGAGTAGAAAACAAAAATAGGAATAAACAAAGGCAACAAATAGAAAACAGTAACAAATATGGCATGTATTCATCCAACTGGATCAATAATCACTTTGAATAGTCTGAATGTACCAATTAAAAGAGAGATTGTCAGAGTGGATGAAAAAATGGCACCCAATGATATGTTGTCTACAAGAAACTCACTTTAGCTATAAAGACACATTCAGATTAAAAGCAGGAGTGTCTGGGTGGCTCAGTTGGTTAAGCATCTGACTCTTGATTTTGGCTCAGGTCACCATCTCAGGGTCATGAGATCGAGCCCCACGTCAGGTTCCACACTCAGCAGGGAGTTTACGTGAGGTTCTCTCTCTGCCCCTTCCCCCCCACTTACACTTGTTCTCTCTCTCACTCTTTAAAAGAAAAAAAATTCAAAAGGATGGGGGAGCCTGGGTGGCTCAGTCAGTTAAGTGTCTGACTCCTGATTTCAGATCAGGTCATGATCTCCATGCTGGGCTTCACGCTGGTTTTGGAGCCTGCTTAAGATTCTCTCTTTCCCAGGGCACCTGGGTGGCTCAGTCGTTAAGTGTCTATCTTCGGCTCAGATCATGATCCCAGGGTCCTGGGATCGAGCGCCCCATCGGGCTTCCTGCTCAGCAGGGAGCCTGCTTCTCCCTCTCCCAACTCCCTCTGCTTCTGTTTCCCCTCTTGTTGTGTCTCTCTCTGTCAAATAAATAAATAAAATCTTTAAAAAAAGAAAAAGAGATTCTCTCTTTCCCTCTGCTCCTACTCCTCTCTCTCTTTAAGAGAAAAAAAAAAGGTAAATGGGTGGAGGAAAAATAGACCATACTAGCCCTAATCGAAAGAAAGCAAGACTAGCTATATTAACTTCAGATGAAGCAGACTTCACAGTGAGAAAACTTATCAGGGGTAAAAGGGGGCATTCATAATGACAAAGGGGCCAATTTTCCAAGAAGATATAATAATCCTTAACATATATGTGCCTAATACCAGAGTACCAACAATGTGAGGCAAAAGCTATTAAAATTGCAAAGAGAAGTAGACGAGTTCATTATCATGGAGCCTTCATCACCCTCTATGAGAAAGGAACAGATCCAGCAGGCAGAAAATTAACAGGACATAGTGGAACACAATACCACCATTGTCAGCTGAATGTAATGGAGATCTACAGACTACTTCTTCCAATAACAGCAGAATAAATATTCTTCTCAAATTCATATGAAACATTTACCAAGACAGACCACATTCTAGGCCATAAATCACACCTTAACAAATTAAAAAAAAACAAACAGAGAAACCCAGAAACCATACAATATCTGCTCTCAGAACATAAGGGAGTTAAATTAGAAATCAATAACAGAAAGAGGATTGGAAAATACCAAAATACATGGAGAGTAAACAACATACTTCATTTTTTTTTTTAAATAGGCTCCGTGTCCAGCATGGAGCCCAATGGCGGGCTTGAACTCACGACCCTGATATCAAGACCTGAGCTGAGATCAAGAGTCAGACACTTAATTGACTGAGCCACCCAAGCGCCCCTAAACAACACACTTCTAAATAACACATGGTTCAAAGAAGAAATCTCAAGAGAAGTTTTCAAATATTTTGAACCTAACGAAATTAAAATATGAGATCAAAATTTGTCAGGTGCAATGAAAGAAGTCCTTACCGGGATATTTATAAAAATGAATGCATTTATAAAAAAGAAAAAGGAAAAAAATCAATCATCTAAACCTAAAATCAATCATCTAAACCTTCACTTTAGGAAAATAGAAGAAGAGCAAATTAAATGCAAAATGCAGAAGAAAAGAAACAATGACAATTAGAGCATAAACCAATTAAACTGAAAGCAGGAAATTTATAGTGAAAATCAATGAACCCAAAAACTGTTCTTTAAAAAGGAGCAATTAAGGGATGCCTAGGTGGCTCAGTTGGTTAAACATCTGCCTTCATATCAGGCCATGATCTTGGGGACCTGAGTTCAAGCCCTGGGTTGGGCTCCCTGCTCAGCAGGGAGTTTGCCTCTCCTTCTCCCTCAGCCCCTCCTACTCCACTCACGCTCTCTCTTTCTCAAATAAATAAATTCTTTTTTAAAAATCAGTAAAATTGATAAACCTCTAGCTAGGCTAACTAAGAAAAAAAAAGAGATAACACAATACTAGTATCGGAAATGAAAGACAGGGCACCTGGGTGGCTCAGTGGGTTAAGCCTCTGCTTTCAGCTCAGGTCGTGATCCCAGGGTTCTGGGACCGAGCCCCACATCGGGCTCTCTGCTCAGCAAGGGGCCTGCTTCCCCCTCTCTCTGCCTCTGCCTGCCACTCTGCCTACTTGTGATCTCTCTCTGTCAAATAAATAAAATCTTTTTAAAAAATGATAGATTCTATTGACATTAAAAAGATAGTCAAGGAGGGACGCCTGGGTGACTCAGCTGGTTAAGCGGCTGCCTTCGGCTCAGGTCATGATCCTAGCGTCCTGGGATCGAGTCCCACATTGGGCTCCTTGCTCGGCAGGAAGCCTGCTTCTCCCTCTGCCTCTGCCTGCCTCTCTGTCTGCCTATGCTCGCTCTCTCTCTCTCTAACTAATAAATAAATAAAATCTTAAAAAAAAAAGATAGTCAAGGAATATTATGAATAACTCTATTTCCACAAGTTTAATCACCTGAAATGAAATAGATTAATTTCAAATTTGAAATGAAATTGACTAATTCCTGAAAAGACACAATTAGGCAAAAGTCACACAAGAAAAATTAGACAATCTGAGTAGGTGTTTATGTAATAAAGAAATTGAAATAGTAACTAACGGAATTAGTTCCAGGCCCAGATGGGTTCACTGGTGAATTCTACCAAACCTTTAAGGAAAAAATTATACCAATCCTCTACAATCTCTTTTAGAGAATAGAAGCAGAGGGAACACTTCTTAACTCATTCTGTGAGGCTAGCATTACCTTAATACCAAAACCAGATAATGACACTTAGAAGAAAAGAAAACTACAGACCAATATCTCTCATGACCATAGACATAAAAATCCTCAAGAAATATCAGCAAATTAAATCCAACAATGTATAGAAAGAATTATACATCATCACCAAGTTGGATTTATCCCAGATGTGCAAGTCTACTTCATTCAAAAATCAATTAATGTAATTCATCACATCAGTAATCTAAAAAAGAAAAATCACATGACTATATCAATAGGGAGAAAAAAAGCATTTGACCAAAATGCAAAAGCCATTTATGGTAAAAACTCTCAGCAAATTAGAAATAGAGGGGAACTTCTCAGCTTGCCAACGACTATCTACAAAAACCCTACAGTTAACATCATACTTAATGATGAGAAGTTCTGTCTTTCCACTAAGATCAGGTACAAGGCAAAGGCTTTCCCTCTCACCACTCCTTTTCAACATTGTCCTGGGACTTCCAGCTCATGCAATAAGACAAGAAAACGAAATAAGAGGTATAAGATTGGGAAGGAAGAAACAAACCTGTCTTAATGAACACATGACATTAGCACCTACATAGAAAATCCAAAAGAATCAACAAAAACTCCTGGAACTAATAGCAGTTTTGGCAAGACTGCAGAATATGAGGTTACTATAAAATACAAAAATCAATCACTTTTTGCTATGCCAGCAATGAACAAGTGAAATTTTTTTTAAAGATTTTTAAAAAATGTTTAAAAGACTTTATTTATTTATTTGACAGAGAGAGACACAGTGAGAGAGGGAACACAAGCAGGGGGAGAGGGAGAAGCAGGCTTCCCACAAAGCAGGGAATCCAATGCGGGGCTTGATCCCAGAACCCTGGGATCACGACCTGAGCCGAAGGCAGACACTTAAAGACAGGTGCTCCAAGATTTTATTTTTTTGAGAGAGAGAGAGAAAGAGAAAGAGAAAGAAAGGGAGCACAAGCAGGGGAAGGGGCAGAGGGAGAAGCAGACTCCCCGCTGAGCAGGGATTCCCCATGCAAGGCTCTATCCCAGGACCCTGGGATCATGACTTGAGCTGAAGGCACACACTTAACCAACTGAGCCACCCAGGTACCCCAAACAAGTGGAATTTTAAATTCTACCCCACAAAATTAAATATTTAGGCATACATCTAACAAAATATGTGTAAGAGTTATATGAGGAAAACTACAAAACTCTGATGAACAAAATCAAAGAATTAAATCAATGGAGATATATTCCATGTTCATGGATAAGAAGACTCAATATTGTCAAGATGTCAATTCTTCACAACTTGATCTATGGATTCAATGCAATCCCAATCAGAATCCCAGCAAGTTATTTTGTGGATATTGACAAAGTGGTTATAAAGTTTATGTGGACAGGCAAAAGATCCAGGAGAAGAACAAAGCACTGACACTACACCACTTCAAGACTTACTCTAAAGATATAGTGATCAAGGGGTGCCTGGGTGGCTCAGTGGGTTAAGCGTCTGCCTTCGGCTCAGGTCATGATCTCAGGGTCCTGGGATTGAGCCCCGCATTGGGCTCTCTGCTCAGCGGGGAGCCTGCTTCCCCCACCCTCTCTGCCTACTTGTGATCTCTGTCTGTCAAATAAATAAATAAAATCTTTTTTAAAAAAAAGATATAGTGGGGGCGCCTGGGTGGCTCAGTGGATTAAGCCGCTGCCTTCGGCTCAGGTCATGATCTCAGGGTCCTGGGATCGAGTCCCGCATCGGGATCTCTGCTCAGCAGGGAGTCTGCTTCCCTCTCTCTCTCTCTGCCTGCCTCTCTGCCTACTTGTGACCTCTCTCTGTCAAATAAATAAATAAAATCTTTTTTTAAAAAAAGATATAGTGATCAAGACAATGTAGTACTAGTGAAAGGATAGAGAAACAGATCAATGGAACAGAAAAGAAAGTCCAGTAATGGATCCACATAAATAAAATCAAATGCTCTTTGATAAAGGGTCAAAGTCAATACAATAGAGAAATGATAGTCTTTCAACAAATGATGCTGAAACAACTGGATATCCATATGTAGAAAACTAAATCGAAACATCCACCTTACATCCTTTATAAAAACACAAAATGGATCACAGACCTAAATGCAAAATGCAAATTTAAAAAACTCCTAGATAATAATATAGAAGATCTAGGTGATCTTGGGTATGGCAATGACTCTTTAGATACAATGCCAAAGGCACAGTCCATGAAAATAATAACTGATGAGCTGGACATAAAAACTGAAAACTTCTGCTCTGAGAAAGACAGTGTCAAGAGAAGGAGAGACAAGCCACAGCCTGGGAGAAAACATTTGCAAGAGACACATATGATTAAGGATTATCATCCAAAATTGTCAAAGTTTAATAAGAAAATAAAACCACCCAACTAAAAAAAATGAGCCAAGACCTTAACAGACACCTCACCAAAAAAGATGCATGTGAATTACATGTTATTTTACAAATAAGCATGTGAAAAGGTGTTCCGCATCATTTGTCATCAGGGGTTTGCAAATTAAAACAACAGTAAGATACCACTACACACAGGGTGCCTGGGTGGCTCAGTGGGTTAAGCCTCTGCCTTCAGCTCAGATCATGATCTCAGGGTCCTGGGATCAAGCCCCACATCGGGCTCTCTGCTCAGCGGGGAGCCTGCTTCCCCCTCTCTCTGCCTGCCTCTCTGCCTGCTTGTGATCTCTGTCAAATAAATAAATAAAATCTTTTAAAAAAAAAGATAAACCACTACACACATATTTAATGGCCAAAATCTGGAACACTATCAATACTAAATGCTGGCAAACATGTGGAGAAACAGGAACTCTGATTCATTGCTGGTGGGGATGCAAAATGGTACAGCCACCTTTAAAGACAGTTTGACAGTGTCTTATAAAACTAAACATACTCTGCACATACAATGCAGCAATCATACTCCTTGGTATTTATCCAAAGGAGTTTAAAACTCTGCCTACACAAAATCCTGCACACGGATGTTTTTACAGCTTTATCCATAACTGCCAGAACTTGAAAGTAACCTTGAAAAAACCTGAAGATGTCCTTTGGCAGGTGAATGGATAAATAAACTATGATACATCCAAATAACGGGATATTTTTCAGTGCTGAAAAGACACGAGTCATTAAAAAAAAAAAACCCACATTCAGGAAACTTAAATGCACGTTACTAATGAAAGATTCAGTACATCCATTCATAGACTCAGGACTCTCATTAGCAGGCTTCAATTTACTAATGAAATTACTAGTGAAAGAAGCCAGTCTGAAAAGCCCACATAATGCATGCATCCAGATATAGGACATTCTGGAAACTACAGAGACAGTACAGAGATCAGTGGTTACCAGGGGTTGGGAGCTTTGGAGAGAGAACAGGCAGAGCCCAGAGAATTTTTAGGACAATGCAATTACTCTCTACGATAACATGAGTGTACACGTCGGCATATATTTGTCCAAACCCATACAATGTACGACACCCAGAGTGAAGCTATAAGGTAAACTGCGGACTTCGGGTGTCATTGTAGGATTGTCACTTTTCCATGTATTTCATTTAGTGGAGAGTGTTGATGAGGCCATGCATGGGTGGAGGCAGGGGATACAAGAAATCTGTCCAGCTTCTGCTCACCTTTGCTCTGAACCAAAAACTGCTCTAAAGAACAAAGTCTTATTTATGATACATAGAACATGTATTTATCATACACATATATATGGACTTTTAAATAAAGGAAGTACGAGTACCTCCTGCAGCATGGATGAACCTTGAAAACATATGGAAGGAAAAGGAGCCAGTCACAAAAGACCACATGCTGTTTGATTCTCTTTCTAGGAAAGTTCTAGAAGAACTTTATAGAGACAGAGAGTGAATCAGTGGTTGGCTCCAGCTGGGAGGAGGGCCTGAGGAGAAATGGGGACTGACTGCTCATGAGGATGAGGCTTCCTTTCCAGACGATGAAGTGTTCTACAGTGATGTGGTGCTGCTGCAGGACTCTGGGAATACGCTGAAACCCCACACTTTATATGGGTGAGCTGCGCGCCAGGTGAGCTACATCTCAGTAAAGAGGTATTTTTAGAAGGGAAGGGGGATAGAAGGAGCAAGCCTGAAGTCCACTGCCCACCCTCCATGGTGTGCAGGGGATGTGTGTCCCCCAGAGGCGACCCCTTTTGTCGTGTCCATGTTCTGCAGCTGCCTAGGTCTCCAGGCCCAACTCCTGCTCTTCATTCTCTCGTGGCAAAAAACAGAGCTTAACTATGGTCTTAAAAACCAGCAGGGGGGGTTGCGCCTTGGTGGCTCAGTGGGTTAAAGCCTCCGCCTTCAGCACGGGTCATGATCCCAGGGTCCTGGGATCAAGTCCCACATCAAGCCCCACATCGGGCTCTCTGCTTGGCAGGGAGCCTGCTTCCTCCTCTCTCTCTGCTTACCTCTCTGCCTGCTTGTGATCTCTATCTGTCAAATGAATAAATAAAATCTTTAAAAAAATTTTTTTAAAAACTAGCAGGGGGTCACCTGAGTGGCTCAGTGGGCTAAGCCTCTGCCTTCAGCTCGGGTCATGATCTTGGGGTCCTGGGATCGAGCCTCCCATCAAGCTCTCTGCTCAGCAGGGAGCCTGCTTCCCCCTCTCTCTGCCTGCCTCTCTGCCTACTTGTGATTTCTCTATCAAACAAATAAATAAATAAATAAAATCTTTAAAAAAAAAAAAAAACAGCAGGAACAGGGTTGGGGGTATCCATCAACCCCATCATCCTTTCTGGGAACGCCTGTTCCACGTTTTTTCCTGGGCATAGTACTTTCGGGATTCACTAGGGAAAGAGCCCCCGAGGCGCTGCAGAGAGACATTCCAAATACACAGACACATTTGGAGGCACTAACAAAAATGGCATATAGAGGACAGTCCAATTTTTTTAAAAACCACAAAAAAATCATTTTAATATACGTAGCATTCCTTCCCTTGATCAATAAAGATATCATAGCCTCATTGGGCCTTGATCTAGGCACTAGCAGGGCCAGCGGGAACCGAGGGGAAAGACCCCAGGAAAGAGGGAGAGTCCAGGGCTCATGGGTGTGGCAGGCTCCTCCTGCTCCCTAGGGGAGGTGGCCTGGCAGTCCCACAGCCAGCACGCAGAGCCAGCCCAGGGCCCAGAGGGGCCATACGGGCCTTGATGTCCACAGGTCACAAGGCAGGCAGACAATAGGGAGATGAGCCATTTGCAAAAGAGAACACAGGGTGGTGGCGGGGTGGGGGGGGGAGTGGGCTGCAGAGAGAGATTTTTTTTCTCTTTTTTTCTGTTTGCTGGAGAGCTCCCCTGGGTAACTTTGTCCTCAAAGAGAAGCATCATTTCTTGAGTCTTTGCAGGTGTGAAGAAAATGTCCTTCACTTGCCTTCACTGGGGATCAGCAGTTGGGTCAGGTAGAGAATGCTTAGGTCAGAAACTTTCCTCTGGGAGAAGTTACAGACCTTCTCAACTTCTGTCTTCTTCATGGGTCACAAAAATCTTAGGTCAAAAAAATCATAAGCCACCTGCATGTGCATCCACAGGAGACTGGTTAAAGTCATTAGAAGACGGCCAGCTGGTGGGATACTACCAGTAAAAATGAACACGGAAGTTGCTTCTTTATGATATGGAAAGATCTCTAACATATGCTAAGTCAAAAATTTAAAAACTATGTGCATAAGGGGCCTAAGGTAAGCAGGGGAGATATACATGTATGTGCTCAGAAATGCATAAATTATCTCTGTGGGGATACAGAAGAAACTAGAAACATTTCTTGCCTCTGTAGAGAGAAATGGGGCAGCGAGGGCAAGGCTGCTATGTCAGGGAAACCTATTTAAAAAAAAAAAAAAGGCAGAACATTTTATTTATTTTATTTTTATTTTTTAAAAGATTTTATTTATTCATTTCACAGACAGAGATCACAAGTAGGCAGAGAGGCAGGCGCGGAGGGGGGGGGAGCAGGCTCCCTGCTGAGCAGAGAGCCTGATGTGGGACTCGATCCCAGGACCCTGAGATCATGACCTGAGCCAAGGGCAGAGGCTTAACCCACTGAGCCACCCAGGCACACAGAACATTTTTAATCTACTGAATTTGAATCTTGGGGGTGTTCTATTGAGAACTTTTGTGCTGTCCTCTAATTTTACTCAAAAATCAGAATAAATATCGTGACTAAAAGCGCTGACACACACTTTGCTGGAAGAGATCACACAGCCAATCAACAATCCTCATTGCAGGCTCTGCTCCCAGGTGTCCTGAGGGCCAGCCACCAAGCCCAGCATCTAAGCTGATCTGTTGCTTCTGGAGCTAACTGCTTCATGGGTAAGGAGCGCTCCTTCATTGTCCCTGGGGTATGCACTTGGCAATGTCACCACAGGGACATTTGGAAGGCTCAGCCAGAAACCACAGTCTGGATGGGGTCAGGATTCCCCACTTTGGAACATGATCCTCCCCCCAGGACAGTCTTGTTTTCACAGAGACAGCAGCCCAGGGGCTTCACTGGGGGGTCTCTGGCAAAACCAAGTGGCTCCCCACGGCTCCCCTTAGCCAGCTCACTGCGACCTCCCACATATGGGGTTCAAGTCTGCGTTCCTCACCCCCACCCCTGCGGTCTGACCTTGGAGAGGGTCTCCTGGTCGCCCCAGAACTTCTTCTCAGACTTCGGGTGCTCCTCGGGTGGTGGAGAGTCCTTGCTGACCTCTAGGGGGTCAAGGGGAGCCATCAGCCAGTCCTGGTGCGCCTCCAAAGTCAACAGCTTGAAGCGGCCATAGGCCCTGATCACAGCGGGCAGTTTGTGGAAGAGGTGCTCAAGGTCGTTGGAGGGCATCGAGGGCAGCTTTCCTCTACGCAGCTCAGACACTGTCTTCTGGTCATCATCCAGGGATTCTGAGCACAAGGGGGCGGTCGGCGGTTGGGAGTCCATCTCGGAGCCCAGCCTGCTGATGGCCGGCACCCAGCATCCAGCACCCAGCCCGGTCGGAACGGCGGTGCCGTGCGCCTGCGCCCTGCGCCCGTGCTCTGCGCCCATCTCCGCAGAATCACGTGCCCTCCCCGGACGCTGCGATCCCCCTGCGTCCTCTCCACGCCGAGCGCGCTCACTCCCAGAAAAACGGGGTTTGAGCCCAGGCGCAAAAGGGTTGAGGCTAAGCGTGTAAAACCAGCAGCGCCATCCCCACAGCCTCCATTTAGCTCTTCCTGGCTCCGTCTCCCAGGATGATATCTGGGTAGCCCGCTGCCTGTGCGGGGGCTCCTGGCCAACCCACTTGGTGTCAACAACAGAGAAATGGACACTAAGTTACAGAATGGGCCCTGGATAAATTCAGATGCAGCTGTCAGGGGTGGGGACACACAGTATATGAGCATGAAGGAAATATTGTCATGACAGGGAACAAATGTCACCTCTAGTCGGGTAGCAGCGTCACAGACAGAAAAAGACTGGGTGGGAACACCTGGGTGGCTCAGTTAAGCGTCTGCCTTCTGCTGGGCTCATGATCCCAGGGTGCTAGGATGGAGCCCCACATGCGGCTCCTTGCTCAGCAGGGAGCCTGCTTCTCCCTCTCTCTGTAGCTCTCCCTGCTCGTGCTCTAATAAATAACAAAATCTTTAAAAAGAAAAAGTATGGGTGGATATTCCCAAATACTAAGGGTTATCATCTCTGGGCAGTAGAAGTAGAAGTGGTTTTCTCTTTCTACTTTGGAAATTGTTCTGCTCTTTCTATGATGTCACTTTGAACCCCTGCACTTTTCTCAAAGATCTCAGTGCGGATGAGGCAGCATCCAAGCGGGGACCCACGGCTGCAGAGCAAGGACCTGGAGCCTGTGGGACCCAGGGTGTGGGCTCACACTCCCTGGCTCTTGCTCTTGGAGACTGCCTGGGACACTTTGGTGGCATCCACCCTGAAAGGCTGAGGCCACCCACTAGGACTGATGCTGGTGCTGGGCCACCCACTGGGCTCCTGGCCACCACCACCCACCATGAGAGGCAGGAGCCCCGTGCCTGAGAAGCAGGGAAACAACCACCTCCTTCTCTCCCACAAGCCCTTAATTAAGTCTAACTGTCCTTATCTGGACTCGGCTTTCTTCATGAACAAAATCAGAGAGAACCCTTCATTTTTCATTTCTTTTTAGAAGTTTCAGGAAATAAAAAAATCAAGAAGAAAATAGAAAAATTCCATTTTAATTAAACTGTACAGTCTGAATTATTTCCTCTGACACTAACTGAAGTTAAAAATAGAAATCAATTTCTGCAACCTTTCAAGGCAGCCTTTGAAATGTCAAGGTTTTAAAAATTATTTTACAGCATGAATTTACATATAAATACAATCTGTACAATGTATTAAGCAAGCAATCAATGGGTTCCCATCATGGAGGAGATCTGGTACTGGGACAGGCCAGGGCAGAATCCAGTTACTGCCTCCTTAGTGGAAGACTTTTCAGCCTGGAAAAAGAAATAAAGGAGAAAGGACAATTAGGGAGGAACTGAAAGCCAGAGAGCTCGGTGGGGGCCAGGCATGCCAGACCTCCCCGAGTCCTGGTGGCACACGGGTACCCACAGAACACAGAGGAGGGCCACAGGCCCTGGGAGCATCATTTAATCTGCCTTCTTCAAATGCTTCTCTGTTGCCCCCAGAACACACATGGAGACTCACACCCAACACCTTGTATGAGGACCTGTTTATAAAAGCAAGTTCTGATCCTGGTTTCACCTATCTCATGTAGGACCTCTGGGAAGGAACTGGGAGGGGGGGCGGGGAGAAAAGAAAAAACATGTCTGTTTCCCAAGCTGACAGTCTTCAATCTCGGCTTTGGACACATGATGGCATTCATTGAGTAGGGCTGGGCCACACTGGCTCTAGATGCTTCCTCAACAGCCCCAGAGTAAAAAACCAGATGTCCCCAACAACAGAAGAGATAAATACTCTGTGGTCCCATAAAGGGATACCCTGCAGCAACGAGGATGAGCCAGCCACCGCTGCTAAGTCACATGGGGGACTTCCACAAGCCCATGCAAGAGTCCACTCCACGGTTCCTTTAGGTTAAGTCCAAGCACTAGGGTAATCAGTGGTGGCAGAGGCCAGTAGAGGGGCTAGCTGTGGGAATGGGGGTAGGCAGGCTAAGTGGGAGGAGACACAAGTGGCCATGGGCTGCTGGGGTATCCCTTGATCGGGTAACGAGAATGCATGGAGCTGAAAAATATGGTCTGTGCGCATATATGTATGTGTGTGCATGACAGCATTTACTGAACCGTAGGATTCTAGGTCTATGAAGTTCTAGAATGGGCAAGACAAACTGACAGAGACAGCAAATAGACCCACATCTCGGGGGAAAGGGGTGGAGACAGCAGACTGCGACTCCACTCCGAACCAAGTTTCACAGTCCCAGAAAAAAAGCACCAGGGCCCTTCCCGAAAGTGACACTCCATGCCAGGTGCTGGGAATGAAGATGAGACCCTGTGGTCATGAGCCTCCGGCCACCCCTTCTAGAAGATGGGTGCAGACAGGCAACACACAGAGGGGAGCGAGACACAAAGGACGGGGGGCCCTCCAGGCTCCTGGGGGAGAACCTAGGAGGCTCAGGGTTGAGGAGTGGTGGCAACAAGGTTCAGATAAGGGCACGCCACACTTCTGACCCTCCCTCCCTTGGAGAGAGGTGGTCTCAGCGGTCTATGAACCCTCCAGCCCTCTTCCTGTGCAAGGACGTACATATATGTGCATGCAGGGAAAGCCGAAGGCCTGAGGACATTTGCACATCAACAGCACCGCCTGTATACGCTGTTCCGAAGCTCTGGATCTCTTGACAGTAAGTTTTACATCCAATCAGTGCACAGCTGTGTGCCTAATTTTCCACCTGCCACACAGTGCCCACAGCATGCCCCTGCTCCGGCCCTCCCACGACGCCCTCCAGACAGGCACTGATGGGCTTCTCCTGCAGGAACGACTGATCAGATGGCCCCAGATGCTTAAGGGTGAGACCCTCCGGTGTTGGTGAGGTTCCATGGGCCTGACCACGTGACCCAACCTCCCTGGGCCTGGCTGTCCCACCTACGGGACAAAGGTCCCCAGGTGTCTGCCTCACAGGGGTGCATGCAGATGAAATGAGCCATTCCCAGGGTGTGCTCCTTCCCTGCAACCCCCCGGCCAAATGCTGGTGTGCAGGACGGCAGGGAGACAGGAGTGGGCAGAGCCACTACAGGAGGCTTGGGATGAAACTGAAATGCTCCTCTCCTTTGTATTTTTGAATCATGAGAAAGTATCGTCCATTCTGAAGAAGTAAATGGAAAAGAATAAAGGGGTGGCACTTGTATTTCCAGACACAAGATATGCTTACAAGGTCAGAGTAATTAAAACAGGGTGGACAGAACAGTATCAAATGGCTAAGAAACCAGAGAAGAGCGGCCCTCAGGTGGCTCAGCTGGTTAAGCATCTGCCTTCGCCTCAGGTCATGATCCCAGAGTCCTGGGATGTGGCCTATGTTGGGCTCCTCGCACAACAGGAAGTCTGCTTCTCCCTCTTCCTCTGCTCCTCCCCCTGCTCATGCTCTCTCTTGTGCTTTTTCTCAAATAAGTAAATAAAGTCTAGAAGAGAAAAAAAGAAACAGAGTAGGGAATGGAGCAGGCCTACATAGGGACTACCTGACCAAGATATTCTTCCTTTAATGAGCTGGTTCAGCGTGTAGGGCTGACATGGCCAGGGCTCACCCGTGCCTCTCCCCCTTCACCCTGAGCCCGAAGCTGGACTTCCCCTGCCCAGCCCCGTGGCAGCCAGGCCGTGCAGCAGTGAAGGCTGCGACATCCAGGCAGGACCACAACCAGCCCCAGCGCCACCCTCTACCCATTCCCTCCTAGGAGGGCCGTGCACTGAAGCAGAACAAGCTGGGGTCCTGAGTACCTTTCTTGGTTTTCTTTTATTAATTATTAATTTCTTTTCTTTAGTTAATTGATTTTTATTTTAAGTACTCTCTACACCCAGTACGGGGCTCAAACTCACAACCCTGAGATCAAGAGTCACACGCTCTACCGACTGAGCCAGCCGCCCCCCACCCCCCCGCCCGGTTTTCTTTACCCTCCACCGTGCCACTGGGATGCGGGAATTCTTCCTCATTGGAGCTAGTTCACTCCTCTGACTAATACAACTAGCTATCCATTTGGAGAAAGGGAACCTAGATGCCTACTTTACTCCAGTCACACCAAAAAAAAAGAAACAAAAATCCAAACATTAAACAAAAGCAAAATTATAAAAGCAGGAGACTAGCTCATATACATATATAACATCTTGGGTTAGGGAAGGCCTTTAGGAGACAAAAATATGAAACATAACCCCCTCCACCGCAAACATCGGTAAAACAGAGGGCACCAAAAATTAGAGCTTCTGTACAACAAAGACAGTTAAAAGCACATGATAGGTAACACGCTAAAACACAGGCTATTCATAACCAGAATTATTCTTTCTTAATTCCTAAAAATCAGTAAAATAGCACCTTACTTGATTGACACAAGTAAAACAATGTAACAGAAAACACAACACTGTGCGAATAATGTGAGCAAGTTACTCACAAGACAGCATATGCGCAAAGGCTGTCCTCCAGCCACTCAACCCCAGTACTGGCCCCAGAAACACAAATCAAAAGTGAGGTGCGGGACGCCTGGGTGGCTCAGTTGGTTAAGCGGCTGCCTTCGGCTCAGGTCATGATCCCAGCATCCTGGGATCGAGTCCCACATCGGGTTCCTTGCTTGGCAGGGAGCCTGCTTCTCCCTCTGCCTCTGCCTGCCTCTCTGTCTGCCTGTGCTCGCTCACTCTCTCTCTGACAAATAAATAAATAAAATCTTTAAAAAAAAAAAAAAAAGTGAGGTGCCATTCTTTACCCATCGTACTGGCAAACATTTCTGAACTGTTTGTAACTGATGTAATAACAAGGTGAAGTAGATACAGCCACTTCCGGAAGTAATCTGGCAGTATTTCTTGGTTCCGCATGTTCATACTCGGTTGATTCACGCTAGATAAAATTGTATTACTTATTTTAAAAATGCACAGCAACAAAATGTGTGTGTGCATATGTTGTGTGTGTGTGTGTGTGTGCGCGTGTGAGAAACACTGAACAAAAAAGTCTTGAAATACACAGGAAGCTGATGGCAGAGGCTTCTGGAGAGAGAGGTTTGAGGAACTGCTCAAGAACCACTTGAAGCTTAATCTGTACGGTCTGAATTTTCACAGTGATAATACATCAAGATTCCAACAAGCCTCCAGGAGGTTTCTGAAGACCACCAACCCGCGCTGCCTACCTTCTCAGCAGCTCCTGCGGTGACAGGTCTGTAGGCCCCTCTTCATCACTCTGGCTGTCGCTGCTGTCTGAACTCTCAGAACTACTACTCTTCTCTGATTTTTTATTCTTTTGCTTGCCTTTGTGTTTGTGCTTCCGGTGCTTCTTCTTCTGAAAAAGAACAGCGAGGTGGGAGTTGGGGGGGGAGGACAGACTGGTGTCTCCCGCCCAGATTCCTACGGACAGGCTAAGGAGGCATTTGGTTGCTGGAGTCATTCAAGAGCAAAGACAGAACACCTCATTGGGAGTGAGCCTCCTATGGGACAGCTCAGGGCACAGGGCACACTCTCCAGGGCTCACACACACTCAGAACTGGTCCCTCAGCGCAGACACCGCAGAACCAGGAAGACGCAGGCAGCATGCCATCTTGCCACTTAGCCGCCATCGTATCCCAGGTGACTCTGCCACCTTCCCATGACCTCACTGGTCCATGTTTTTAGGCATCTGTGATCAACTACATATCAGAACAACAAGCACGGTGGAAAAGCACAAAGAAGAAACCAATATAAGGTCAGAGAAGTGCAGATACACTGGTAAGAAACAAATGACTTTGGTTTTCAACCCGACAGTACCAGTTTTTGTTTTGTTTTGTTTTGTTTTTTCCTGTCCCTATAAAAGATCTTCCATCATCTTCCATGCTCAGAAATCCTTTCTGTCGGGTAGCCAATCATGGAGCTATCTGTCCTCCATTCCACCACTGCCCAGAGCACTCTGGGACCCAACACTCACATTAACCGAATTAAAAGCCTATGCCATCACTGGAACACGCAGATCACAGGGGCAGAGGTGTCAGGGGAAAGCACACACACTTCCTCCAAGTTTCCCTTACCTCAAATAGCAGGCTATGGACACAAATCTCTGTTTGTAACGATGACAAAGTCGTGGAGAAAAAATGTTCAAAATAATATCCTCATTTAATATTGAATGAATGACTAATTAATGTTATTCTATTAATATTCAACCCTTACTCTAAAGTATTCAAATGTCTTTTTCCTACTTTCTAATGTTCACAAATAAAAACTGTTCTGGGTGCAACTAAATAATTAAAATATTCTGTCTGAAAGAAAAACAAAGTTCTTGAAAATCGAAGTCTTACATGAACGTCAACGTTTTTGCCAAGGTATGCAGAGGCCTGCCTGCCCCCATCTGGCCAGCAGATATGCAGTGGGGGGAGCTTGTCTGCAGGACAGAAGCAGGCACATCAGAGCCTACATCCAGTCCCAGGACCCCCAGAAGGTACTCACCTTCTCTTTCCTCCGTCTGTGCTCTTTCTTGGTCTTGTGTTTTTCTTTATTCTTTTTATGTTTCTCTTTTTGAGGTGCTTCAAGAGTCTGACGGACATCTGAAACGCAAGCGTAACACACCCATAATCTGCTGGGGGAAATGAAGACTGACTTATTGAACTGGGAAGGTGACGTAGGTGAATGTTTAACATGAAGGTGGAACTCCTGCCCCACCTCACTGATAAACAAATGGATTAGCGTGTCTATCCGGTGGCTCTATATTTAGAAACAGCCAGAAACCTCAGTACTCCACTGGTGTCCAACCAGTACCTGGCCACAGCCTTATCTGCCGGATAAGTCAGATGGACCAGACTGCACAAGCCTTTCGTAATTTAACATCCTCAGGCAAGCTCAGAGACACACCAGAGTCTGAACCTCAGCTCGAGGTTGCCAGCAGCAGCAGCTCTGTGACCTTCCATTCATTGCTCAACTTCTCCAAGCCTCAGTCTCCCCATCTATGAATAGAGACAGTAAGAATCCCTGCTCTCTCAACAGAGGGTTGGATGGAACCGGGCCCATGAAACCCAGAGCCTAGAATTTGGAACATAAATGTCAGCTCCTCTCACATCACCCTCCCTTTATGAAAGCACGTCATATGTGAATTTGTCTTATAAGCTGAAACACTAGAAAACAAACATCAAAAGAACACAATGTATGCAGTCATCAAAAATGACCAATTGGGGCGCCTGGGTGGCTCAGTGGGTTAAGCCTCTGCCTTCAGCTCAGGTCATGGTCTCAGGGTCCTGGGATTGAGCCCCACATCAGGCTCTCTGCTCACGGGGAGCCTGCTCCCCCCCACCCGCCTGCTTCTCTGCCTATTTGTGATCTCTGTCTGTCAAATAAATAAATAAAATCTAAAAAAAAAAAAAAAAAAAGACCAATCAAGTGGCATAGGCCTCAATTCTCCACCCCCAAACGCTAAACAAAATGTTTTCATAGGGCATTGATTTCCAGGGAACCAAATCAGCAGAAATTAACAATAGTAGAAACAGTGTAGATCATTAAATCAGCTTTTTCCACCTAAAGGAAAGTTGTTTCAGAAACATAGATATTTTCCAAACCCAGATAACAGGTGCCTGTAACTCTTCAGTCCCATTGTTTGGTCAGATATTTTAAAATCTGACCTCCCCAACCTGTTTTTGTTTTTTTTTATGCTCGTTTTTTAAAAACCATTTCCCCTTGACAGCCCATAGACAAAATCAAGTTATTAACTGTTACAAGCCTCTCAAGGATGGTCCAGAAATGGGCGTAAGTAATAGCTTTAGATGTTGAAACACTTATTTTAAGCTGAAGATCTGAACAACTAAAGCAAGTCAGAAATAAATTCACCGCAGCTTTTCAAAACCTCACACTTTTTTTTTAAATCACCTCTTTGAAGGCTGGCTTCATTAACCAAACCGGTATTTATATGTGGGTGCTATAGGAAACTATAAAGTAAATAACAGAAATATGTCATCTATATTCCTGGGCTGGGTTATCAGATGTTTGCTAAGCTGGCCTTCAAGGAGAGGATAAGCTAGTCTAAATATTTTAACAAGATGCCGATTCAAGACGTTGCTGACTGATCCTGGGGGAGGAGGATGGACAGGATTTACTTCTGACAGAATTACTTTTACTTTATTTGCTACATTAGCCAAACTGTAAAAAAAAGTCTCCGAATACCCTTCTCCCTGCAATTCCTCACCTATCTTTGTGTCCTAGATTTTTACTGTTTTTATTTCTCGAAGTGACATCTGAGATGCTCAGGACGCTACTGTACTTATCTAGGTGTTAGAAATAAAAAAACCTGAAAGGTCTCTGAGGCTATAAAGCAAGAGCTATCATTTAGGCACTTGGTGGAAGCAATGAGATTCAAAATGTGGCTGAGAACAAAGAAACCAGAAACAGATGTATGGATTTTTTTTTTTGATAAGCCCAATACTATACATGTATTTTCTCTCCTTATGATTTTCTTAACATCTGCTTTTCTCTAGCTTACTTTACTGTAAGAATACAGTACATAATATATATGAAATACATAAGAAGTGTTAACCAATTGTGTATGTCATTGGTAAGGCTTCCGGTCCAGAGTAGGTTATCGGTAGTTAAGTTTTAGAGGGAGTCAAAAGTTATATGGCAGATTGCCCGCTGTGCATGGTGTTGGCACCCCTAAATCCCGCCTTGCTCAAGGGTCAACTGTCTGTACGTGGTTGGCCTTGTGTTGGATTAGACGGGTAAAGGTGATAACACGGTTAGAGTTGTCGCAGCTCAGGGGAGACACAGGTGCCGACGCAAACGGATGAACCAAGGAGCTCTCAACTCACTGGGGCAGAAGACGGGAGGCAGCCGTGGGCCAAAGGCTTCTCTTTCATCTATTTGCAGCTTTTGTATCGGGAAGGAAGGTGTGGGCTGTTGGGGTGCCGGCTCAATAGCTGGAAAACACCAGGGTATTAATTTTGTCTATTTATATTAACAGTAAATACTATTATGCTAATACTAATGTGTTTGATTCTTCAATTAATACCTGTTGCCACCAGATAATTTGTGCTTTTCTTCACCACTTTGCTTAACTAGCTCACGACAGGCGCTGAGGATACAGCTGTGAGCATGCGAACCTGACCTCCCACCTCGTGGACGTCTGAGCTGGAAAGTCAGTCATACGGGGCCCTGCAACCAAGTGCACCAGCGGCTGCAACACAGGGGTCTACACAGCACATGCTCGGGACCACCTCACTGACACCTGAAGGGTTAAAAGATGGCCTCAAGGAAAGATGTTGTCTGACAATAACAAAAACTTACAAACAGGGATCTAAGACTATGTCCCAGCTCAGAAAGTTTAACTTCACGCAAAATAAATTATCAAAGAGGAGAAAAGGTGAATACAAGTAAATTACCATATTCACAGTAATCCTAGTATCTCATCATCAAACAGGTAAAAAAAAAAAAAAGAATCTATTCCTTAAACAAAAATTTTACTAGTTTTAAATTCTTCTCAACTAGGATAAGTAGGAAAATCTATATTATCAAACACAGCTACCCTAAAAATACGCCAGAAATTTATATCTGATGCTACCATTAAAAATGTGAAAGATTTGGGGAGCCTGGATGGCTCAGTGGGTTAAGCCTCTGCCTTCAGCTCAAGTTATGATCTCAGGGTCTGGGATCGAGCCCCGCATCGGGCTCTCTGCTCAGCAGGGAGCCTGCTTCCCCCTCCCCCTCTGCCTGTCTCTCTGCCTACTTGTGATCTCTGTCTGTCAAATAAATAAATAAAATCTTTTTTTAAAAAATGTGAAAGATTAAAACATCATTGTTTGCTAATTATCCTGGATTAGAACTGCACACGAATGTGATGTGATGAGCACTGGGTATTATACGCAACTGATAAACTGTTGAATGCTACCTCTGAGAATAATGATGCACTATATGTTGGCTAATTGAATTTACATTAAAAAAAAAAAAGAACTCTCCACTAAACAAAGCAGCAGCTTCTCTAGCGACATCCTCATTTGCTTATTTCGATCCCCAAAGCTGAAGTATCCACGCACCGGGTGCCGCAGATGAGGTTTCCGCCGAGTCAGTCTCTTGGGAGCTTTTGAAGTCGCCGTCCCCAGGACCTGCCTGATCATCCTCGCTGTTGCCCTGCTCATCCTCAGAGGATGAGGACTTCTCATCAGATGAGCTGGCAAAGATGGCCTTAAATAAGTCCATGGATGGGCGGCTCCCTTCTCCTTCAGTCTGTGAATCCACACCTTTGTTGATATTCTGTATTAACAATGAAATAAGAGTCAGGAATGAAGTAAAGGTGAGGGGAGCCAGACCTTCTGGACGGACAGACACAGACAGACACACACATGCTTATGCTCAGGTACGTGGGTTCTACACCCACACTCTGCCTAACTAAACAATGACTACTCGTGTGACATTTATTTTTGTGATGTTTTCGATGCAGCCACTACAGAACGAGCTGACCGGTAGGAGCAGCTGAGGACTTTCCTCATCATCAGTCATGCATCAGAGAGGCAAAGGACCCACAAAAACGAGGACAGACTAGCACAGTGCTTCCGGCCTGCTTTCAAGAGTCAATCAAGCCTTCAGAGGCCCAAGATGAGAGATTCATGAAGGCTGTCTACTCGGATGAAATGCTGGCGAGAAAACCGGGAGGGCGCTGGGAGCACGTGGCTACCATGGACACAGAACTTCCCTCTGCGATCACACATGGCCATTCCTACAAGAAGCCCAGCTGTGGACAATCAGATTCGCCAGAGAAACAGGTGGTGACTTGGGATAAACTCAATTAAATCAACAAGGAGCAAAGGCATGAAGAAGACATGATGCCTCCCCTACAACAGCTTCTCCCCAGATGGGCGTGGGGTAATTCGATGTACTAAATGCCAACAGCATCGACCAGAGAGCCCCGCATCTCAGAATCCACTCCAGTCCTTCCACTGTGCCCCTCAAGAACCCGGGCCAGACAAGGGTTAACACAGGGACACACTGACGGTGCAAATGTGTGCCAGGGGGGTGGGTCTGGACTCTCCCACCTGGTTCTCCTCACTCTCAGCAGAGTCACTCCCTGTACTTTGTCACCTCCAGTTTCTGGAGCAGAGTTACAAATACCCACAGAAGGAAAACTTGTACAAGACACTAATGTTTGGAGTCTTAGAATAAACTCTTCCCAGAAGAAAAATTAAAGAAGAGAAGTATGCCATTCCCCACTAAAAATAACCAAGGCACCTTGGAGAAAGGACTGATTCCAGAGCTGGAATTGAGAAACAACACAAAGATGAGCCCAGATATCACTGTACTCAGATAGCAAAGACAAACTCACGGAGTAAGAGGGACATCCCGAAAACACACAGAAGGCAACCTGGAGGAGCTCCAGTCGGCCAGACTAAGACCATCTGAGCACTGAAATAGGGAGAGAACTGAGTTAGCCCTTAAATAAAACAGGAAACCATGGGTCCACAGTTTGATGAGGAACAGGATATGATTATATTTCAATGCTCCTTGATGGTCATTAAAATAAGTTAGTAAAAATTAGGAATGAATTAATGAATGAAAGTACTTCCTAAGTACAGAGGGAGGAAATTAATTAACTTTACCATGGAGAAGACTGGCAGACACCACCTTACTCAAGTGACCAAAGTGAGCACTAGCAATGGGACAAGTCGACGTCACACACCACCTGACCGGAGGCAATGCAAGCCCAGCCTTGGCCCCTCTGAGGTAGTCCCCCCAAAAGGGCAGAAGCTGAATCTAATCCCAAGGAAACATCAGAGAGGCCCAAACTGAGGACACTCTACAGAATACGGGCCTGTAATCTTTTAAGCCTCGAGATCCTACAAGACTGAGGAACTGTACCAGGCGGAACGAGACTAAAGGAGCGTAACACTAAATGCTACAAGTGACCCCGAGCTGCATTTTCTGCCATAAAGGACATTATTAGGACTAGTGGTGGAACATGAATGGGTCCGAGGATTAGACACAGCAGAAATGCATGGGCACCGATTTCCAGACCTTGATGGACGAGGTACTGTGGTTCTACAGGGAACGCCCTGCCTTGAAGGAAACATAGCAGAGCCCAACACCTGGTTGGCAACTTATACTCAAGTGGTTTGGGGACAAAAGTACCTAAATTATGTTTAAACTTCTGAGACTGCTTCCAAATTGTTCAAAATTATATAAGAAGTCAGGAGAGAGAGGCTGACAGGGAAGCCCAGGGACTCACGGCAACAATTCCCCAGGAAAGCCAGGAATCTGCTGTCTTTCTGGCAGATATCAGCGTCACGTGCACAGGCTATAACTGAACGCCAGCTGGCATATACCTGTGTTCACAGACAGTTCTGGCCCTTTACGCTACGCCAACTCAAAAAAAGTTTTCGAAGAAAGAAATTAAATAACCCAGAGAATGGAAGCCAGATTCCTAAGGTCATCTGGCTAATAAGTAAAAAAGCAAGAACCAAGACTTTTTTCAGGGAAACTTATCTAAAGACTATCTCAAGATGATTTCTGGGAAAATCTAGGTTTCCTCACCCAACCACCATAGCACAGGGCCAGAATCCCTGAGTAAGGTTTTATGCCATTTAAAAGTTAACAGTCAATACTCCACAGGGAGGTTCCAAATCCTTGGTGGCGGCACCTGCCAGGCTCTAACAGACAGGAACCCTCTTCTCTGACCAGAGAAGCTGTGGCCTCTACAATCTGGAGCAAATCCCACTCCTTTTTCCCCCTTCTTGCCCTCTTGCGGCTCAACTTCCACCACAGATAAAGTCACAGGAAGTGTAACCCAGAGCAGGGAAATCAAGTGCGAGCCTTCTGATTGGAGGGTGTGAGGGGAGCCTGAAAGTCAGACAAGGTCAAGAAGATCATGATGAGGAGCTCAAGAGAGTGATCCTAGAGAATGTTTGTGAGCTTCTGGCTCTCCTCTGAGCTATACAAGTGTAAATCTGACTCTAAAACAGCAAACCAGGGACGCCTGGGTGGCTCAGTTGGTTAAGTGGCTGCCTTCAGCTCAGGTCATGATCCCAGCGTCCTGGGATCGAGTCCCACATTGGGCTCCTTGCTCGGCAGGGAGCCTGCTTCTCCCTCTGCCTCTGCCTGCCTCTCTGTCTGCCTGTGCTTGCTCTCTCTCTCTCTCTCTAATAAATAAATTTTAAAAAATAATAAAACAGCAAACCAAAGATTTTGATAACAGATCTACGGAATTAACTACCAGCCAGGTCCCAGACTAGCCACTGGGAAGTACATGTGCAGGAAAGATCTGAATAGTATTATAAAGAGTCTAAAAACTGGAATGACATTCCAGTTCCAACCAGTTCCAGATGGGTTGGAACGTGTAGCCTGAACCTAATTAGGTCAACTGTCTGCTAAAACATAACTTCACCATTCTCCCTAGAATTTAAACAAGACCTAAAGTCTCATAATATAATGTCCAAAATGTCAAATGTCTAGGATGTAATCCAAAATTACTTGATATACAACCACCAGGAAAACCTCAACTTGCAAAAGACAATCAATAGGCAAAAGTGTTAGAATTATGCAGCAGACTTTAAAAGCAGCTATTACAACTGTGCTTCAAGACTAAGGTTAAACAGATGGAAAAATAAAAAGGTCTCAGCAAAGAAATAAAAGATATAAAGAAAAACCAAATGAGAATTTCACAAATGAAAAATACAATAACCAAAATAAGAAATTCACTGGATGGGCTCAATAGCAGAATGGAGACAACAGAAAAAAGAGTCAGTGAATTTTTTTTTTTTTTAAGATTTTATTTATTAGTTAGAGCGAGCGAGCGAGCACAGGTAGACAGAGTGGCAGGCAGAGGCAGAGGGAGAAGCAGGCTCCCTGCCAAGCAAGGAGCCCGATGTGGGACTCGATCCCAGGACACTGGGATCATGACCTGAGCCGAAGGCAGCCGCTTAACCAACTGAGCCACCCAGGCGTCCCGAGTCAGTGAATTTGATGACAGATCAATAGAAATTATCTGATTTGAACAGAGAGCAAAAAAGGATTGAAAAGAGAATTGCGGGACAATATCGAAAGGTCTAACATTTATGTCACCAGAGTCCCAGGAGAGGAGTGAGAGTGTGGAGCAGAAAATATATTTGAAAAAGAAATGGCTGAAAATGTCCCAGATTTGGTGAAAGACAAGATTCAGGAAGCTCAGCAAACCCCAAACAAAAGAATCTCAAAGAAATCCATGCTCAGACACATCATAATCAAACAGTAAAAAAACAAAGATGAATTGAAAATCTTGAGATCAGCCAGAGAAAAAGTCATGTCATCCTAAGGAGAGGAAAGACAAGCTGAACACCTAGATTTGTTATCAACAATCAGGAAGGCCAAAGGGAAGTAGCACACCATTCTTAAAAGGGCTAAAAGGAAAGACCTGTAGACCCAGAATGCTATATCCAGCAAAACATTCTTCAGGAATGAATATAAAACACAGACATTCTCAGATGAAGGAAAAATTAAAAGAATCAGTTGCTGGAACTGCTCTTAAAAGCCAAATTTTTGGGAGTTCCTCAGACAGAGGAAACGGTAGGAGAGAAAGCTGGCTCTTCAGGAAGGAAGAGCAACAGGGATGGTGAATATCCAAGTAAATAACACAGATTATCAGGGGCGCCTGGGTGGCTCAGTCATTAAGTAGCTGTCTTTGGCTTAGCAAGGTCCTGGGATCTAGCCCCACACTGGACTTTGCTCGGCGGGAAGCCTGCTTCTCCCTTTCCCACTCTCCCTGCTTGTGTTCCTGCTCTCCCTGCCTCTCTCTCCCTCTGTCAAGTAAATAAAATTTTTCGAAAAAAATAAATAAATAAAAAGAATTATCAGCTCATCAGTTCTTTAAACATGTATAACAACTGAAAGCAAAAATTAGAAAACTCTCCTAAGGTTTTCAGTGTGCTTGCATATAATACACAAGGCAACATCATAAAAAGCTAGGAGAGTAAAGGGACCTAGATGTAAAGATTCCACACTCCTCTTAGGATGGTACAATATCAATTCTAAGTAAACTGTGAAAAAGTAAGCATGTATATTGTAGAACAATCGTTAAAAAATAGATCTAGGGGCACCTGGGTAGTTCAATGGGCTAAGCCTCTCCATTCGGCTCAGGTCATGATCTCAGGGTCCTGGGATCGAGCCCCACATTGGGATCTCTGCTCAGCAGGGAGCCTGCTTCCTCCTCCCTCTCTACCTGCCTCTCTGCCTACTTGTGATCTCTGTCAAATAAATGATAAATAAATAAATCTTAAAAAAAAAAAAAAGTTTGGCGGTTTCTTTTTTTCTTTTTTTTTTGGCAGTTTCTTATAAAGTGAAATCTGTATGTGTACATTACCCCGCAATCCCACTATTGGGTATTTAACCTAGAGGAATGGAAACTTATATTCAAACAAAACTGCACAGGAATGCCAAAAGCAGCTTTACTTACAGAGCCAAAAGCTGGAAACAACCATATGTCCGTAAAGGGTGAATGACCAAAAAACCGCAGCTCACACACACAACAGAGTAGCAATAAAAAGGAAAGAGCTATTGATATTACACTACTGATGAATCTCAAAGGTATTGATATTGAGTGGAAGAACCCAGTCTCAAAAGGTTATATATGCATATTGTCTGATTCCATTTAAATAATATTTTGGAAAGAACAAAACTAGAGAGACAGAGAAGAGATCAGTGATTGGTAGGTATTTGCAGAGAGGGGAGGGTATGACAGGAAGGAGTTTTTTGGGGTGATAGTTCCACTTTGCTTCCTGATTATGGTGATGGTTCCACGGTTTTTTTTTAAAGATTATTTATTTGACAGAGAGAGAAAAAGAGAGAGAGGACACAAGCAGCGGGAGCAGCAAGGAATAGAGAGGGAAAGCAGGCTCCCTGCTGAGCAGAGTCCAATGTGGGACTCAATCTCAGGCCCCCAGGATCATGACGTGAGCCAAAGGCAGGCGCTTGGCCAAATGAGCCACCCAGGCACCCCTCTACAAATCTATATGTGTATAAAATCTCACTGAACTATACTTTTTAATGCATGTTCATTTAAAAAATAATAATTTTAGATGGGGATATTAGAAATAAAACTTTTTATTAAATTCAACTTGTAATTACTAAAGCAGTAATTTTTAAAAAACCCAACGGATATTTCCTTTATATTCTCCACAAAAGAAAACATACTGAATTTTATTTCAGCGGTTGATGCTGAGTGAAAGCCATTCCTGGCAGAGAAGTTTATCATCTTTCCTCATGATCAAAGATAGGATTGAAACTACTGTAATGTAGAGCAGGTGCTGGCGACTACAGCCTATGGGTCAAATCCAACCCACCGTAAGCTTTGTAAATAAAGTTTTATTGGAACATAGTTCGTGAACCCAATCTGTTTCACATTGCCTATGATTTCTTTCACATTCAACAGCAGAGTGGAGTGATTGTCATAGACACTCTATGGCCCACAAAGCCTGAAATATTTAATATCTGGCCCTTCACAGAAAGTTTGCAGACCCCTCCTATCCAAGGATGACAAAGCACCATCACAGAGAAGGACAAACACCACAGTCAACCTGGAAAGAGAACCTGGGAGTCCCCGATACCTTATCTGAGAGTGATTCCGTCACACGCTCTTCCTCTTTGATTACTAACGGACTGGACTCTTGTTTAGACGGACCAACTTTTGATCTAGCCAAACTTAAAAATTCACTAATGGAATCTTCTTTCTTTTCTTGTTTAGATGTATCCCATCTGGATGGTTTTCTTGATTCTGAAAGGCAGGACACAGATGTAATATCAGAATTAGCAAGCAAAAGGAAAGCTCTCCATGATGACTCTTTAATTCATTCCAGAACACCAGCAAACCTACGATGGGCCAGGCACGGTGTAGGTGTTGGGAAGGTGGCAGATGCCGAGGCAGTACTCTGACCCCAAACAATAGACATCTGGACTCTTACAACCTGAGCTAATATATTTACATGAACAAGTCTCTTAATGGAGGGAGAGCTTGCACTATGTTGTACCCTTAAGACTTTACTTCTGTTTTCCCGATGGGATAGGGGTTGAGACCATGGTCAGCACATGGACCTAAGGAAGCCCCACTCACTGTCGGGACCTTGGTGTTTTGGTACTTTTTCACTTGATGCTTGAGTTGTAGGCAAGGATGCTGTCTCTGGGAGCGTCAGAAAGTTGAAAACTGAGTATTTGTCACGTTTTACTCTTGGTAAGCCAACCAAAGTTGAACTGTGGGTTGAAAAGAAAACATACATATATAAATTTAATAATAACTCATGTTATGAAATAACATCTCGTGTTTTTCACCACCAGCTCTTCTACCTGCTAAGAGGTCCCTGAAGGTTATTTTGCTCCTCAAAGCAGTATAAGAATTTGGTTGGCTGACTTTAGGGCCCATGAGGTTTTCCCTAGTAAGATCCCTAGTTTTTTTTCTAGTAAGATGTAGAATTTAACTTGAAAATATATTTCCAGAGTGCCTGGGTGGCTCAGTCAGTTGGGCATTTCACTCTTGATCTCAACTCAGTTCTTGATCTTAGGGTTGTGAGTTCAAGCCCCACACTTAAAAAAAAAAGGAAAAGCTGCATTGCTAAAAATATGCCTAAATGTTCTGACAAAACCTCTGATTCAATTTTATACGCTTTTTGGTAGTGTTTATAATTAAATAAGTATCGAACTTTTTAAAGAATTAGCATAAGTAACCTTTTAAATGTAAACTCTATATGCATCATTAAAAAGGCAGCAAATTAGACATACCTGAGTTTTGTGTCTTCGATATGGAATAAACTTTGCTTCCTCAATGTTTGCTTATTTTTTTAGTAACAAATCAATGGTAGTTAAATCTACAAAATTTGCAACTCTAAGCATTTACAAGTAAATTCCTCTAGAAAAGGGGAATTTACCTGAGTCAGTGAGAGGGAAAGAGAGCTTTAATATGGGAGAGTAAATACTGATGTAAGGGCAGATTCCTCACTTACTCTGGGTAAGGGTCAGGGACGTTAAACCTCTTACACAGAAGCTTGTCAGGGTGCCACTCAAATGTGTCTCGGGTAAGCTTCCCGAACATCTTCATTTTCACAGCCGACTGCTTGTCATTGACATCGTTCTGAGAAAAGACATTTATTCTCTTTCATCAAGTGGTCACACTATTAACCTGACTGCTCTTCCACTGAAAGTTTTCAAGCAATCCTTCAAAATTACAAAACAGCTCTTACGCTACAACATTTTTTTGCTAAACTATATTGAAAGCTAAAAGCAGAAAATCAGTTCTTACTCTATAATGCTGTGTATCTTGTGATCATTCCACTGAGCTGAAATCTTTGTTTTAATTTTAAAATTCAAGGGCGCCTGAGTGACTCAGTCAGTTAAGCCTGAGCCTTCAGCTCAGGTCATGATCCCCAGGTCCTACGATCGAGCCCCACATTGGGCTCCCTGCTCGGCGGGAAGCCTGCTTCTCCCTCTCCCACTTTTCCTGCTTGTGTTCCCCCTCTCACGTTATCTCTGTCAAATAAATAAATAAAATCTTAAAAAAAAAAAAAA